>CM057346.1:229495048-229801117 GCA_030015575.1 Agapanthus africanus | reverse complement strand
CCTTATTATTAGGTTGTCAATAGTTCTAGTTGCAATTTTTTTGAAAAAGATGCCCAAATATCCATGAAGAGTCACTTGTTTCTGTAAATTAAAATTTCAATTCATCTCTACAATTATAAATAGAAAAATAGGAGGATATGTGGGCGCTCTCATATTTAATTTGCATAAAATATTCAGAAACAAGAAAAAATCTTGATCGGTCCCACGTCATCGACTATTTTGAAGAGAAAATCTTTTAATCAATAACCATAAAAGCAGTAGGAAAACAAAATCAAAAAAATATTTGATGAAAATATTATGGTTATCAAAAACTTCAATTTTTATAATAAATTTAAAACCTGCTTATCAACAAAGTCAAGATATAAAGGACCTAATACAAAAAAATAAAAATATTACACAAACCAAACCATGATTGGGGTCTCTCACTAAAAAAATCCTATGATTAAATTTATTATTTATTTATAATTTTAAAAATATTTGATATGCTTCGAATAAGCTAGTTATGACAATTTAAATTTGAATCCAATATTTCTTTCACATTAAACTAGAAACTGAAAACAAAATAAACAAATAAAGAATAGACAAATTTAATTTACATAATAAACAATTCTTTTTTTTAATGGTTTTTTTGATATACCACCCCAAAAAATATGCTATTTCTAAAAATCATCCTAAAAAACTCGATATTCTATAAATCTCCACTAAAAGTTCTCTATTAATAACAAAACACCCTTCTTTAGTCTATTTCATCCAAATTTGAACCTGGGTTAGTTGGCACTATTAGGGTCAAGCTTAGTTAAGAAAAAACCCATTCGCTCATCTTCTCAAGTTTTTCTACATCACCCCCTTCTTTCAATTTTCCTAATCCTTCTCTAATTCTTGACTTTCTTAAAAAAAATTCTTCAAAAATCTTATTTCATCTTTCTTGTTTTTGTTTTGGCGTAGTCTTGTTACAATTTGAAATTCACATCCAAAAATCACAACTAGAATCAAGTGGCTTTTGTGTTTGTAGCAAAAACAAAAGTTATAACTTTTTTCATTTTCCTTTCTCTAGTGAAAACTTTCACTTGATACACACATTTGCATGGAATTTCAAAAACAACGAAATATACTGATGAATAACTAAATCTTATTTTATTACTTGAGAGTTATTATAATTGCCTCACCAAGAACATTTTTTTCCACATCAAAATATAAAAATTGAGTTACGAAAATATTTAATTTTTATTGTACAAAAATCTCATAATTTTCAATTTGGGATAAAACCTTAATCCTAGAACATCTAAAATTGTTGGGTTTCGGTGCCCGCACAGCGGAAACCGCGGCTGAGGCGGAAGTGAAAACAAAAAATTTTAGCGAACATCGAGCGCCTGTAAAATCCAGAATACGGTCCAATAACCTAAACTAGCTAATTAAGGGTGTAGGGGTTGAGAAAACTACAAGTTTTGTCGCGTATCCACCCAATTGTGGAAGGACCCCTCCAAGCTCGTAGTCGCCGAGATCGTGCTTGAAGATCGATCATCCTTACCGAAAATGATCCATCCGAGAGAAACCAGAGGAGGCTCTACCCGATGATCCAAACTTGCTAGATGGGAATGGTCGGTGATGTAGAAATATTTCACTAAATATTTCTTTCTTGAATCTATACTCAAAAAGAGAGCAAGATGAAGGAGAAAATGAGAGAATGAAACCATGAAAGCATGAAGGTCAAGTGTGGAAAAAAACATCAAGTCTAGAGAAAAATGAATGGCTTTGCTTTTTAACAAACCATGCATCAATAGTGCACATAAATGATTTTTATCATTTTAAAAGTAAAGCCATACCTCTCTACATGCTTGCACCCATGCCTCATGCCAAACTCCTTTCCACCTCATTACCATTTAATTTTCTAAATAGAAAATCAAATATGAAGTGTTCTTTTTCTAGAAGCATCCCGTATAAATACGGAATACTTCACCCGGTATATGTATCGCTATATATACGCGTATCCGTATTAAAATACGGATAGCACCAAAGAGAGAAAATGAATAGTGAACAATAATACTAAAATATATGTATCAAAATACATACATAAATTATTAAATCAAAAACCTGATTTAATAATCCGGCTTAATTCTAAGCCGGCTAGTATTATCAACCGTCCGATTAAAATACGTGTATTTCATACACGTATTTAATTGGACCCCTGCACATACCAACGTACGGCTCCTACATCCGTCGTCTGAATCGGGAAAACCCTCTGTGTGGGACTCTAAAGACTCGATAATACGCTGGCAGTGGGTTTAACCACAAGCACGTCAGTGGCAACTAGCTGTACGTAACGGCTATCCAGATACTTGTCGAAAGGGGGGTCGACAATCAAGTGCGTCCTTACTTTACTGAGTCTGAATGTGATAATCTCCGTACAATCCGGTCTCTTCGTCAAAGAGTGTCGCATATCGGGTCCTAGGGGGTAGATAACGTTAGACCTCTACTAACCCGATAAGTCGTGTCTGAGTCAAGCTCATCACCAAAAGAGATACTACTGATCAACTATCAGTAAATCTTATCCACCGTGGCCATGGATTTTTGGTGATAGCCAACTTAACACAGCGCGACATCAACTCCTAATACCAGGAGAGACGAATCCCTGACAGTTAAGCACTGCCTCCATGTGGCTCGGGACTGTATCAAACTAAAACTTGTTTGCACAACTCTTTTGAGCTATGGTAGGATAGTAATTAAAGCACAGTGGGAACTCACACGAGACAAATGACGACTTTAGGTCAAAGGACTAACCTGTACTCATGCCACATGAGAACTTTCATCTGACGATAGATATAACATCTAGAAGTTCTCGGCGAGTCCGTCCGGTGTAATCACCTCAGCGAGCATCTGTATACTATCTTAGGTGACACAACACCAATGGCTTATGAGATCGGCCACCGTCCCTTGTCGGGGTCTGGAAAGTGTATACACTAGTCTACTCCAGAATATCGATGTCCAGTCTCGATATTCCTATGACTAGGGATATTTAAGTATGTGCTTATGGACAACCCAGCTCTCACATATATGATCGCCATCATAATGCCGGTTGTCAAGAAACAATCCTACGGGCTTCATCAATGATGAAAACAAATCAGGTAACATACTATCATCCCGAGAAAGACTGTTATACCTGTATAGGTCCTTCCTCAATTATCATTATCTTCTACTTGTGATTATAATAATTGTCTTGAGGGCACTATATCCAACAATCTCCCACTTGTACTTAAAGACAATTATTGCGGTATCGCATACCCACAGCTTGTGTGCTACCGAATACCCAAACTTCTCTACTTATCAGTTTCGCAATCCATGTTTGTGAAACTTAATTTGTTCGAGAAATAGTCTCAGTGAGTGGATCCGCTACAATATTCCAACTTCATCTCTCTATATCTCAACTTTGCAGATTTTAACAATCTCCCAAACTGAGCGATACCCCTACCTCAAGAATTTGTCTGGATACTTGATTGGACCTAGTTCATCAATGAACAACTCCATCCAACAAACTTCTTGGGCTGTATCCTCTGTTGAGTTATAACCAGTATCCTGCACCATAATTACCTCATTATCCCTATTGGAATACTAACCAGTACACTGATTCTCAGAAGAGACTAAACTCAAAACTTGACAACATCTCTGTCATCCAGGTCACCTTGAAAGACTGAACTGATAACCGCCTTCCAAAGAAGGTTGCCGTTATCTTATACCAAGAACATCCTTTTATGTTCATGATAGCTTCCCTTTATTTCTCGAGAATTGGATTAATATATATGCTTATTGTAGATAGTGCAAAAGCAATATCTGGTGTTGCACAAGACATTGAATGATTGACTCAACTGCTTAAGTAAAGATATGACATTCATGTCAGTCCCTTTCCTCATCAGTCTAGAAAACATCGTTTTAGAGAGGGTGACTCTATCACCTGCGGGTACAACCACCACGTCAGGAGTCGTCCATTCTAAAATACTTTTGGAATGTTGTCTAAGTACGCGATTGAGAAACTTCCCAAATCTAGATCTAAAATCAGAATCCCTGATACATTATCCATCTGATTTTGTACAAGACATTGCATGATTGACTCAATTTGCCTAAGCAAATAATATATTATTCATGCCAGTCTATTTTTTTATCAGTCTAGAAAACATCTCTTTAGAGGGTGTGTCACGACCCGAAATATTAGCTCATGACCAGCACTTGAATCACGCAACGTCTAAAGGCGTAACGGAATTCAAGTAAGCTGAAACCCAGAAATCTAAACCTTTTAAGAAAAATAAAAGAGGTGAAGTTTTGAAATAAAAGTATAATGAAATCAAGTTTTCTTAATGCATAGGAAAGGAACATGAATGATGCAAGTGAAATTTACTAGTTTGAAAACATGTTTCGTCTTTTAAAAATTTTGGCAGCACCTCTTTTGTATATTTTGATCCAAAACCATAAATACAAAATAAGAATAATTGCATCCCCAAGCGGGAGCTAGCTCATTACCAAACGGCGGATCACAACCACGCAATACAACAGAAATAAATATACGATGCCCAATGGCGAAGTTCACCACAAAAAGATAAAGAAATGAGCAAGACATAACCCCAAAAGTGAAGATAAAAACCCATCGCTCAAAATCTTGCAACTACAAGTCTCACTAAGTCTCATCACTTATACAATTTACAAACTTTTTATTGATGGGGTTAACTAGATACAATATGAATATAGATACAAGAGTGGGTACGATACAAATGTCCCACCTACCAATGCAAAACACCCGAAAGCAATTGTGTGCCAGGGAAGCCACGACTGATTCAAGCGGTTAACCCTGCAAGAACTGTGGCATAACGGGGGTGAGTTGCCAACATCGTGAGTTGAAAATATCAACAGATAGAAATTGAATAAACGACTCCTAGGTCAACTATATCATAAAGGTAATACTATGATATCTAGGGTGACCGGGTCTGTATATGTGCCAACAAGGTAGTACAAGGTAGTCAATACCTATATGCATGTGGATAACATCCAACAGTAATAATCAATGCATGTATATGGATCTCGTCCAACCATAATCAAGGTATATGCATGTGGATCTCGTCCACCCAAAATCAAGGTATGCATGTGTTGGAGATAGTGCCCTCAGAGTCAATTATTGGATCACAGGCACGTGATTGCAATGATTGAGGGGAGGACCTGTCCCAGTAGGACAGTCTTACTCGAGATGATAGTATGCTATCTGGTTTATCTTTATCATCGTGTACTGCTTTAGGTGACCTGACAAGTCGCTATTACACGTTGATAGAGCCCCTAGGATTCTTGCTTGACCACCAGCAGTATGAGGGCGATCATATAAGTGGGAGCTGGGGGTCTACAAGCACATCCTTAAAAGGTCCCTAGTCGTGGGAGATTCGAGACAGGGCATCGTTTCTCCAGAGTAGACTAGTGTATACAGTCGAGACCCCGACGAGGGGCGGTGGCCGGTCTCACAAGCCACTGGTGTCAGTTGGTTCACCTAAGATGTATACAGGTGCTCATTGGGTTATGAGTACACCGGACAGGACTCGCCGGGAACCTGCTAGTTGGGATATACCAGACGTCAGATGGCAGTTCCCAGGTGACATGTGTACAGGTTAGTTCATCGACCTGGGATCGTCATTTGTCTCGTGTGAGTTCCCACTGTACTTTGATTACTACCCTACCACGGCTCAAAGGAGTCGTGCAAACAGGTTTTAGTTGGGTACAGTCCCGAGCCACATGGAGGCAGTGAGCGGATCTGCAGGGGTTCGTCTCTCCCGGTATTGGGGGTGAGGTCGTGCTGTGTCTACGAGAGCCAGAACATGAAAAGTCCTTGGCCAAGGCAGGAGATTTGCTGGTAGGTATTCCAGTAGTATCTCAGGGTGTTCTGGGCTACACTCCGACACGACTTGTACCGCTTTTGGGGGTCTGACTTTTACCAACCCCCTAGGCCCGCCATGCGATACTCATAGACGAACGGACCGGACTGTACGGATATTGTCACTGACAGGCTCAGTAGGGTGTCAGGATGAGTTCGCTCGTCGACGTCCCTTTTGGTCAATACCTGGTGGCCCGTCACGTATTGGCTTATACCTCTGACGTGCTAGTGGTTAAATCCACAGCCACAGTATTGACGAGTCTTTAGAGTCCACCACACAGACAGTTACTCAAGTTTCGGGCGAAACGCTGTAGAGGCCGTATGGAGATATGGCAGGGTTCGATCAGATACGTGCGGTATTGCACGGATCGTGATCGGACAGTTTTTTTACTAGCCGGCTTTGGCTTAAGCCGGATACTAGTATTAGATAGTGTAGATTTTGTCTCTTTGCATTTGTGTTCAGTGGGAATACAAATGCGGGCATGTATTTGCAGTAGCGGGGTTTTCCTGTAATTTATTACGGGATCGGTTTTCTGAAGTTGCCAGTTTGCATTCCGTTCCGGCCGGTTTTCTTTCATTCCTTCTCGGCCGGGCTTTGTGATGGAGGGTGTTAATTGCAAGTTTGCAATTAACATTTTGTGAGGGGTTTTCTTGCATATATGGCTTCATGATTATCCTCTTAATCATGAGATTCCTTTCTTTTCCATTTGATGGCCTTTCACTTGATGGTTAGTGAGTGGATTGATAAGGAAATGGTTGTGACCATTTTCCTTTTGATTTGTTTTTTCCATTCTATTATGATACATATTGTGATGCCATTCTCTTTTCTCTCTCCAATCTATTTTTCATTTTAGAGGGCCGGCCACTTTGGCTAGAAGGAGAGGGGATTTCACTTTGAGTGAGGAAAAATGTTTCATATCATTTTTATGCTAGCAAGTTCATAAGCACATTTCTTGAGTTGCTTTCTTCACCTCCACCATATCATGGCAACCTCATAAACCCCAAGAGACATGGCTACTACACTATTCTATAGCAAGCCTTGGACGCGTCGGCTAGCCAACTTCGCGCCCGAGTTGCCTCGGTCAAGAGGCGGGAGCCCGTAAAAGATTCCGGCTACGTGGTGCCCTTTCCGACGAGCGAGGAGGTGACGGAGATTCCGCGGGAGATCGGAGCGGAGACGAAGACCGAAGGACACGGATCGTTTGGTATAGCATCTCTACTCTTTTCTTTTTGCTAGCTAGCTAGGTTAATGGCCCGATCCGGGTGAAAAGATTCCGCGGCGGTGCCGTTTTGCAAAGTTCGCAAAGTTTTTGTTTTCCGCGTTTCCGGCGTCGGATCGACGGCCGGGGCGCCCCCGCGGGCTCACAATGGTATCAGAGCCACGCCATTAACCTTACCTAGCTTGCTCTAGCGCGTTTAGAACCCGATCGAACAAAATCCCCAAAAACCGTATTTTTAGCACATGTGTTCTCTGTTGAAATTTTTTGAGCTCCTAAATTTTTCAGGTTGTTTCAGAGGCATGTACAAGAAATTATAAGAAATCTGGAAAATACGATCCACTAATTCCTCAGTTCCACGCGGAAGCGCGGCCAAAACCCTGGTTTGGCCGCGCTTGCGCGGCGGAAAAGAGGAATCGTGGCACCATATTTTCCCAGTTAGCTTGTGTGTGGAAAATAGGGTATTTGGGACATTTTCTTTGGGCCCAGATTTTCTGTAAGTGCTACAGTAGTGTGTGGGGCCCACTTTGATAAATTTGTTCGATCGGATATTTTAAACATGCTAGTTCACAGTTTTTACATTATATCTGCGACCAGTGAATGTCACTTGATCGGTAAATCCCGTCTAACTGCTATAGCCCGGTTAGACGGATTTGCGAACGTGACTTTTCACGTTGATGTTCTGTGATTGTACTGTGTTGTTGCGGATCGGTCGTGGGGGATGGCCTGGTTGCAGTGGTAGTACAGTTCTGTTTATATGTACATTTGATATTGCGGGGGCGAGCGTCCGACATGTGGACTGCCGTCACTGCCTGTTTGTATTATTCTTTTGGGGCACGGCCTGGTTGCGGTCGATGTACCCGTTGTATGTATATTTTACTTTCTGTACTAGGATTACCCCGCGGAGGGGTGCACGGATAGCCGGGTTCTAGAGGGCAACAAGCCCGCATCTCATGCATTGAGACGGAGGGGGCTTCACTCTAGAATTGGCGGGCTATTCGCCGCACTCGTATGGGGTATAGGGTTGACCCAGGAGGGGTGCCCAAGTTACCGGATTCCGTGAAGTGCTGGGTGGTCCATTCACGTAGCTGAAGGGGGCTGCCTCGCTTCAGGTTTTGGCGGGTGACTTGCCGCGCCCGTAGGGGTCTAGGATTTTCATTGCACAGGCTATCCACACGACCAGGGGAACGTCGGGTTTCAGCGGCTCTGTGAAACCTGGGGATCCCAGATATCTGTATTGATCTGTGTTGCTATACTTTTCTGTGTTGCATTTTATCACGCCTTGAGCGAAATACTATATATTGGTATATATATTAGTAGATGTTGTATATGTTTTTCATCCGCGCTAGTCCAGTCCCCGCTCTGTCGTTAGTTAGCTAACCTAACGAGTGATGACGGGACCCAGTGGCGAATGCGGATGGCATATACATACATCAGTATATTTTCGTTCTTTGTGGTGTGATCAATTGATGGGACTGCGTTGATTCGGATCAATGCAAGTTAAACAAACCTATTCTGATGTTGTTGGAACACTTTTTCAAAAAGCTGTTATTGCAAGGGCGTTCTCTTTTGTTTTGCACAGTGGTATTCAGTTGGAATATCCTGCTCCTCAGTCGACGAGGCAAGGGCCGAGATCCCTTCACCGGGAGTGACCCCTTGGACAAAAGTTTGCGTCAGGGCAGTAACTTCACTATAGCCGATTACTTTTGCTTTGCACCGTGGTATTCAGTTGGAATATCCTGCACCCCATTCTACGGGGAAAGAGCCGAGATCCCTTCACCGGGAGTGACCTCTTTAGCAAAGGTTTTCGTCACTATATTTTTCTAAAAAGCTATCCGTTCCTTCAGCGATATCAAGTTCATTACGTTAAAGGTTTTCGCCAGAAACCATTCGTAGCCCTCCGTCATTTCAGTTAAATATTCGGTAGTATTCAAGCTATGTATTTTGACCTCACGCCAAGGCATAGTGTTTGGTAGCTGCCGGGTATTTATCTGTTGCATAGATAGATGCGTTGGTTTGGGATAGTCGTACTACTATTTTGGCCTACGTCAAGGGTATGTACGGGTGGGTTCAAATTAACCAGGATAATGACGGGTAGAACTTGACATGTGACTTATGATATTTTGACCTCACGCCAAGGTCATAAGAGCATGGGGCAAAAATCCACATCGGGAGTTTCAAAAGTACTGAAACTTGCCAGATATGCGCATACCTTCTGGAGTGTGATACCGTGAGCGGATTCCGTCACGTTATCATGCGATGAGAGTTGGATCCCGATTCCCACTGATGAGTTGGTTTACTCCTCGGGTTATCCCGGCTAATTCTTCTTTCAGGTTTGGGGAAGAATTTGACGTTACAGTGGGAGGTTTCCAGATTAGATAAATTGGTAACCATTCTGATCTAGGTTAGAGTGCACGCTGAGTGTTTCTTTTCTCTCTCTCTCTGGCAGCGACCATTGACCCGACCCTAGACTATGACTCAGTGACCAAGTTGACCGAACCTTCTTAACACTGGCTTTTGGATTGTCAGAGTTGCAGACCTCATTGCCACTCCTACTTTCACCCTTTTCTCCAGGACACCCCGTATTACTACGAACGTCCACTTCCATTGGACAAAACCATCGTATGGTTATATACGAACTCGAAGGACTTCGAGGATGGTTTCAGGTTCTGGAGAAAACGAATAGGACTATTCAGTTGTCTTTACCTTTTACCTTCTCTCTCAGGTTGCGAGTACTCCTTGGTTTAGGAGTAGTACACCTATTACGCAAATTGGACAGTCTTCTTCCAGACCCTAGGCTGGTGCCGAACGGTAGGGAATGAAGAAATCCAATTAGCCTAAACGGTGTACAGAAGGTATTAAGTTCAGACAAAGCAAGGGATTAGTAAGAGGGCAAAGTAAATTGCGACTGCTATTCACGACCAAACCATGTACTTCTTTGTCAATCCTAAATCACCTATGAATTAAGTACATTCGGTTGTCTTTTATCCTCACCTTCTCTCGCATTGCGAGTGCTCCTCGGACTAGGACAGTACACCCATTATGCTTATTGGATAGTCTTCTTCCAAACCATAGGCTGGTGCCGAACGGTAGGGAAGGAAGAAAACCATTTGGCCTAAAGGGGTGTACAGAAGGTAATGACTAAAGACATGTAAAGGGATTTGGAGAGGTGGCAAAGAATTATACGGTTATAGTTGTGAATCTGGATAATGGAAGAGGCATTACTAGGAATACCAGGATACCCTATCGAAACATTTCAATGTTTCAGTTTCACTGTGTATTATTAATAGAAAACTGATTTCCCGATTAGACACTTACTCCAGGGTATGTATTTACCAGGTATGGTTCTCACATCTGTATGGTTTTACAGATGATGAGTGGGAGTAAGTTATTGGGAATTAGGTGATCATCCTCATTATATCGGGATTCGTTGGAATTGGTGATATTTGAGGAAGCCACCTGGGTTGTTTGCCGGTCGGCAAATATTTGGTTTTGAATATCCGTTGTTGTGCACCAATTTCAAATTGATATATCTGTACGTCTATTTTTATAGAGTGAGACATACCTTTTTGAAATTATGTCTATGACATTTACCTATATCAGTGGATGGTTAGGTAAGGAGCATTGAACAACGGTGTAATTCTTCTTAACCAAAAGTACAGTTTTCAACCTACGACACACAGTGAATGAGTCACAAGACTCAAGGGACTTATACAGAGTATTGTATATTGTCCAGTGTCCATTAGGACAGAGGGGTTGGTCCTCGTACTATATTCTGTTTACTTTTAACTTCTCTAGTTCTTAGACATGTGTTTCATAGAAACACAGGGTCTAAGTTTTGAGGAGTTATAGGTATAAGAATAAAGTAGAGAACCAGATATAGCAAGTATCGGGATTCTTCAAGGTGATCGAAGATGTAGATACTTGTGTATGGTATTCAGTTGGTAGTAATGATTAAGAGAACTAGCTTCTCTTTCAGGTTACTCATAATTGGAAGTACTCCTAAGTTGAGTAACGCTGATCGGCCTCTTTCCATTTAGTTGACATGCACTGGAGACAGCTGCATGATTTGAATCTGGTTCAATTAAATCAGTGCCTCTGTTTCTTGGATATAGAACAGTTCATATCTCGACATTGTTAAGATACGGGGAGTTGTCCGGCTTATGCTTAAAACCAGACTCTGGACAACTCAAGGCACGCTTCTGTAATGGCTGTTTGTGGGTTGACCCGGGCTATGACGAGGGTTGATTTTCTACCATCTGGAAGATCAATAGTGATATTGTTCTTGACTCGCCACAATTTTAAAGAAATGGATTTTTTCAGAAAACAGTAGTGGGAGTATGGTAGAACTGGAAGTGATTCCAGAACCGCAAACGATTACTGAAGATTTGATAAGAACCTAAAGATTCGATCTGGTTTGACATTCCATTGGCCACTCCGCAGATAAGGTGGGTAACCTCAGGCACCCGAGAGGTACTTCGGTATGCTCAAGGACGGTGGCAGGGAGGTTCTTGTTTACCCAGACTTGCCATTGCTGTTGTTCCAGGCTGCGAGACCCGGCGGAAGGATGAGTATAGCGTCGTTCTAAACTTGCTTTAGAAGCGTACGTGTATATGACTCTGCCAGAGGGTTGTCGTAGTCAGTGGGAGCAGCGGAAGCATTGGTGGACATCAGGCTTATGTCTATTTATAGACTATAGCAGATATTGCGGAGATAGATCATCTATTTCTGATGTGACAGTCAGAGGTTTGACTTCATCAGAATAAGGGATGGATCTGTTAAAAAGGTAGTAGGGTGTGATGTCCTGGTATTTGATGACATACACAGAGTAGGAAGTGATATTCCTATACTACGATCGGTTATACTTTGGTCGTCACACAGTAGTTTCTCCATATAGGATTTGGATATTATATCAGACATTCTGGTTACTAGATCTATAGTTTTAGATCTAGATTTGGGTGGTTTCCCAATCTGGGTACTTTGACAGCATTCTATGAGTATTTAGAATGGACGACTCCTGGCACGGTAGTGTACCTGCAGGTAATGGAGTCACCCTCTCTAAAGGTGTCTTACAGACTAAAGGGGAGAGGGATACGCATGATTGACAGATCACTTGCTTAGGCAATTGAGTCAATCATGAGATGTCAAGTACCACACCAGATGTTGTTCTTGCAGTAGGTGCAATAAGTTGATATTAATCCAATCTTGGAGAAACAGTCGGAAGCAGTTTTAGAACATAAGTTGATGTTCTAAGGAATTGATAACGGCAGCCTCCTTTAGGAGACGGTTATCATTCCAGGCTTCCAAGGTGACCTGGATGGCAGAGTGGCTGTCAGAGTTATAGTTTTCCCTCTGACGAGGGGCCGTATCTTGGACAGTTGGTCCAGGTGGATACTGAGGGAAGGCATGGCGCAGGGATACTGATTAAGTTCAGTTGACGATACAGTCTAAGAAGTTTGGATTTGGAGTTCATTTATGAGCTAGGTCCCATCAGACATCCAGACATTCTAAGACAGGTATTGCTCATTTCGGGAGATAGCTTTCTCCGCGAACATGGGATATAGAGAGACATAGAAAGAAACATCAAGGCGGATCCACTCACTGAGGCTATTCCTCGAACGCAATAGTTTTGCAAACGAGCTTTGTGAGACTGACTAGTAGAGGAGTTGGGTGTTCGGTATCACACGGGCTGTGAGTATGCGACATCGCAATAATTAGCCTTGAGTGCAAGTGGGAGATTGTTGGAGATAGTGCCCTCAGAGTCAATTATTGGATCACAGGCACGTGATTGCAATGATTGAGGGGAGGACCTGTCCCAGTAGGACAGTCTTACTCGAGATGATAGTATGCTATCTGGTTTATCTTTATCATCGTGTACTGCTTTAGGTGACCTGACAAGTCGCTATTACACGTTGATAGAGCCCCTAGGATTCTTGCTTGACCACCAGCAGTATGAGGGCGATCATATAAGTGGGAGCTGGGGGTCTACAAGCACATCCTTAAAAGGTCCCTAGTCGTGGGAGATTCGAGACAGGGCATCGTTTCTCCAGAGTAGACTAGTGTATACAGTCGAGACCCCGACGAGGGGCGGTGGCCGGTCTCACAAGCCACTGGTGTCAGTTGGTTCACCTAAGATGTATACAGGTGCTCATTGGGTTATGAGTACACCGGACAGGACTCGCCGGGAACCTGCTAGTTGGGATATACCAGACGTCAGATGGCAGTTCCCAGGTGACATGTGTACAGGTTAGTTCATCGACCTGGGATCGTCATTTGTCTCGTGTGAGTTCCCACTGTACTTTGATTACTACCCTACCACGGCTCAAAGGAGTCGTGCAAACAGGTTTTAGTTGGGTACAGTCCCGAGCCACATGGAGGCAGTGAGCGGATCTGCAGGGGTTCGTCTCTCCCGGTATTGGGGGTGAGGTCGTGCTGTGTCTACGAGAGCCAGAACATGAAAAGTCCTTGGCCAAGGCAGGAGATTTGCTGGTAGGTATTCCAGTAGTATCTCAGGGTGTTCTGGGCTACACTCCGACACGACTTGTACCGCTTTTGGGGGTCTGACTTTTACCAACCCCCTAGGCCCGCCATGCGATACTCATAGACGAACGGACCGGACTGTACGGATATTGTCACTGACAGGCTCAGTAGGGTGTCAGGATGAGTTCGCTCGTCGACGTCCCTTTTGGTCAATACCTGGTGGCCCGTCACGTATTGGCTTATACCTCTGACGTGCTAGTGGTTAAATCCACAGCCACAGTATTGACGAGTCTTTAGAGTCCACCACACAGACAGTTACTCAAGTTTCGGGCGAAACGCTGTAGAGGCCGTATGGAGATATGGCAGGGTTCGATCAGATACGTGCGGTATTGCACGGATCGTGATCGGACAGTTTTTTTACTAGCCGGCTTTGGCTTAAGCCGGATACTAGTATTAGATAGTGTAGATTTTGTCTCTTTGCATTTGTGTTCAGTGGGAATACAAATGCGGGCATGTATTTGCAGTAGCGGGGTTTTCCTGTAATTTATTACGGGATCGGTTTTCTGAAGTTGCCAGTTTGCATTCCGTTCCGGCCGGTTTTCTTTCATTCCTTCTCGGCCGGGCTTTGTGATGGAGGGTGTTAATTGCAAGTTTGCAATTAACATTTTGTGAGGGGTTTTCTTGCATATATGGCTTCATGATTATCCTCTTAATCATGAGATTCCTTTCTTTTCCATTTGATGGCCTTTCACTTGATGGTTAGTGAGTGGATTGATAAGGAAATGGTTGTGACCATTTTCCTTTTGATTTGTTTTTTCCATTCTATTATGATACATATTGTGATGCCATTCTCTTTTCTCTCTCCAATCTATTTTTCATTTTAGAGGGCCGGCCACTTTGGCTAGAAGGAGAGGGGATTTCACTTTGAGTGAGGAAAAATGTTTCATATCATTTTTATGCTAGCAAGTTCATAAGCACATTTCTTGAGTTGCTTTCTTCACCTCCACCATATCATGGCAACCTCATAAACCCCAAGAGACATGGCTACTACACTATTCTATAGCAAGCCTTGGACGCGTCGGCTAGCCAACTTCGCGCCCGAGTTGCCTCGGTCAAGAGGCGGGAGCCCGTAAAAGATTCCGGCTACGTGGTGCCCTTTCCGACGAGCGAGGAGGTGACGGAGATTCCGCGGGAGATCGGAGCGGAGACGAAGACCGAAGGACACGGATCGTTTGGTATAGCATCTCTACTCTTTTCTTTTTGCTAGCTAGCTAGGTTAATGGCCCGATCCGGGTGAAAAGTCCGCGGCGGTGCCGTTTTGCAAAGTTCGCAAAGTTTTTGTTTTCCGCGTTTCCGGCGTCGGATCGACGGCCGGGGCGCCCCCGCGGGCTCACAGCATGCACGTAAATATCATAATGGAGTGTGCAAGAAAGTATGAGGATATATATTAACGGTGTCCCTCCCGACACATCAAAATCATGGAACCCGAGTGCCTCGCATCGACACTCGAAAATATCATGAAAACCGTGCCCAGCATCGGCACGTAAATCCTCATATATCGGGCTCCGTCAGTCCGGATCGGCCCACGGGCTCCGTCAGTCCGGATCGGCCCATATCATCTCTCGACTCCGGATGGTATCTTCCGGATATCCGCCGAGCCCAAATGCTATCACCGGTAGGTAGTAGTCCCTCTGCCAGGCTCATCATCATCCACACGAAATCTCTCTCTCGTCCCGGGGTACCATACCGGGTCCACCATGTACCCGCAATCGGCCTCATCCGCTTCCTCAATCGGGTTTCACATGTTGCTTTCAGAACCGAGAAAAACACATGGTGGACGCACTGAAATATCATATCAAGAGAAACCAGGTTTTTTAAACAACACATAATCTCTTTTAAAATATCCACGGTTCTCAAATCCAGAAATCTCATGAAAACAGTATATCTCAATGCGTAAAAATAATAGAGCATGATGTACGCGACATATAACAGAAATGTAAGCATATCAATATATCATGCAACATGGAATAGTGATATGACATATTAAGAGAAAACCGCTCTTTTAAATGATTTCAGTTTTTAAAATATATCTTGCGGTTCCCAATTTCCCAATAAAACCAGTTATCTATGTAGGCACAATATGTATATGCGCAAGTATAGAGGTACCAAGGTGTATATGTGCCAATATGGGTATGCAATGTGCATATGCGCAAGTATGGATGTATCAATGTATATGTGCACCAATATGGATATACAAATGTGTATATCCGCAAGTATAGATATATCAATGTATATGTAAGCATGTTATGCGAAGAGTCATATCATGATGTAGCAATCCTACTTGGTAGTGATATGGCAATTATCGATGATGAAGTGTGTGAGCCGGCAAACCTGTGTACGTGTAACATACGCATCATCGATAATAGTGCAAGTGTACTAGCACTGGTATAAGCAATGCAATGGAAATAGTATGAATGCACCATAAGCTAAATCATATGCAAATGCTGACGGGTATACGTATCTAATATGACTGAGTCGGGGAATCTATCAATCGGCATCCAGCTTAACAACATCGCGTACGGTATGATCTATCGTACGACAACCTCTAGTCAAGGGTAAGGATCAATCATCAAGTCAAACTCATCATGCACGGAAAATCATCGTACGGCGGCATTAAGCTAATAGGGATCCTATCATCCTATAAGACAAATGAGGGTACGGCCTAATATCACATGCGGCCTATCATCCATGATTCACAACATTCTATATATATATATATATATCTATGTACCTATGTCCCGGTTCTCATCCGCAATAATCTCATATCAGGGGACCGGCAGGGTATAAATCATCTCGATCGACTCGTATCCGTATACCAACATATTATCATATCATCGTATCATCATATCATTATATCAGTCTTATATTCTTTCATCGCATTTATATCACACATCAAATCGAATTTACATAAACATTCTATCTCTATTAAGTATAAGTATCTAATCTAACATACACACCCGAACCATACAATCAGATTTTTAAAGAAGCGAATCGTAGTTTTGAAAATATGGGCTACGGTGTTTTTAAGGAAAAGATATCATTTGAAAATCCGTAACATCTCTCAAGGTATATATTTAATAGATACATACGACTCTTCGATTTAGAAAAAGATATGGTTCGGATGACGCATCTACATCGACTATCTAGTCCTACGGTACCTTAAACGGCAATATCGCTAAACGCCATCCTATGATAGTAGTAACATATCACTCCTAACTATCCTCTAATTTCTAATATGGTTTCATAGCTATCCTCATTCTAACCCTAATTTCCTAATCTAGGTTTCCTAACCATATTCTATAAATCAGTTTTCCATCAAACTTTGCGGGGGTGCTATACACCATCCACCCGACTTCCCCCGTGGATATAGATCCACTCACCTGGTTTTCGCTCGCCGAAATCGATGACGCCACGCTCCGTCGCCTCGTAATCCATACGAAGGTACCTACAATAATAAACCATCGCAATGCGTATTAAAATCAAGGCGGAAAACCAAAACGGTACACGTTTCGCTCATAGGTCAAAACCTATACCTTTGCGTGCAAAACACGACCAACAACCCTGGTCGTGGACGTCCAAACGCCACACGACGGAAACACAATACCAAATACAAATATCAAGTCAAAACGGAGTCGTAAAACAATGCATCAACTCATGGAAATGGTCCCAGATTTTACCCTAAGCCAAATTGGTCAATTCTGCATATATGGAGGAGGGTCTAATTTACATCTAAAGGGACCTCAGAAGAAATACGGATCAATTCTAACCTATCCTGGCCACAAATTGCGGCCAGATTGAATAAATCTGCGGCCTGGGTGCAGGGGATGGGGCTCAGGTCTTGGTGGTAGCTTCCTAGGGCCCTGCACGACTCCCAATAATTGCAAAATCATTTCTAGTGTCCCCGGGTTGCTCCAGATTCCAAAATACCCTCACAAATCACACATTTATCCGATGTCGGGGTTTCTAAATCCGTGTTTTGGGGTTCTAGTCTCTGGTTTAGGTCTGAATTCTAGCACTAGGGGTTTGTGTGGCCTCTATTGAGCTCAATTACACATCACACCTCTCAATTTCCATAAACCCTAACTAGAATTTTCTAAGTCCACAAAACCACTCAATATCGACATGAAACATATATGGATGCATAAGGAATTAAAACACTACACTAATGGTGCAGAAATTACCTCCTTTGGCAACTCAAGAAAATTCTTGAGTTGCCCCAAATGTCTAAAATGCAAGCTTTCTTGGTCCAATGTGTTGCTAGTGAGCTCATGCACAATTTTTGTGAAATGGAGATAGGGTTTTGAGGTTGTTTGATTGTGTTTTGAGGAGGCGAAGAGGGGGAGGGAGTGAAGGAAGCAGCAGCAGCAAGGGAGTTGAGGGGAGAGATGATGAGGGTGAAGGAATGAAGGAGGAATGCCCAAAGTCAATGTTAACCCCTCACCTTTCTCTCTCTCACCCATACCCCATTCTTTATTCTTATTCCTTTTTCTTTTCTTTTATTTTCTCATTCTATTAGAATTGAATAGGAAACCCAAATGAAACCATGGTAGAAAAATACACAAGTGTGAAAAAGACTTTGTGCATGCTATGTGCACAAAACACGCTTAATCCGCGATTAGCGATTTTTAATCGCGATTAGCATTAAAATAGTGTCAAATAAATCATAAAAACTTAAAATTTGCATAATTCACATGAAACACCCGCTTTTAGTAATTTCCATAATTTTCAAAATTTCCCCTCAATTATCGGTATTTAATTGTACCGCCTTATTAAAATATTCAATATAATATTATTTAATTATAAAAATTCCCAAAAATAATATTTTATTTTTCTAAAATGTTACAGTCTTCCCCCCTTAAAGAAATTCGGTCCCCGAATTTAAATTTAAACCCCTCAATTACGAAAACATTTCAGTAAAAGTCCAAGTCGTCGGGGCCCTGAAATCATCAATACATAAAACGCATCATAGCGCAATGCATGCGCATGAACAATGAGCAGATAACTCAAAATCAAAACTCCGTCAAGCATTCCGCAATCATTGGAGTCATGGTAAAGACACAAATGTCAAATCCAAAACAAAACCAATATGATATATATCAAAATTATATATGTAGACATCAAATCCATACATGTAAATAACTGAAGGAAATGCATGCCAAACCTTTTTAAGTCGCCGTGCGATGCGCATAATACTGCACAGTGGCGGACGTCTATTGTAAGAAGATAACCATATATGTATATATCTTTTGTTTAATATGTACGTTCCGCCGTTTTGAAAATAATTTAGAAGGGTTTTCTTGTTTTAAACGTGTCGTGTCATATCAGACACGTAGGTAAATACTGAGACTATAGCTTAATTGGGAAATCCCTTCGATAACTATCAATGCATGCAAAATATATTCAGGTACTGTCCTCTGACTAGTCCTGCTCAGTACGAAAACAAATAGCAAATATCATAAAAACGTACTGCTGCATAAGGAATCAATCCCAAAATATATATAAGAATACCCTGTGCGTCTTGTGCGCACGGAAATCAAAATCCATATATGTGCCATACATGTGCACAGAAACAACATCTAGGTGCAACTGGTGTGCACGAAACATCTGTCATAGGCAACGTGTGTGCCTGACAGCAAAATCAGGTGCATCTGACATGCACGAAGAATCTCGATTTAGCGCACCTGGTGTGCACCAAAATCACATCTCATAACATTCGCCCAACATGCGCGAATATCCAAATTGGTGCATCCAACATGCACGAAATCACGAAATCAACATCAAAATCAGAATCGAAATCGACGGTATACAATACAGCTCAATCCAGATCAGGTATACCGCGGTATATAATCTCACATCCATGTGCATCAGCGTGCACAAATCAAATCAAAACACTAAAAGTGCATGAAAACTATGCTGGAAGCATAAATCAAATCATAGGCATAAAATAGGCATGAAATCACAACCAATACCTCAAGCGTAATAACTATGCACAAAATATGAATACCCAGTAGGTGCAACCAGGGTGCACGAAAACAAATATCATGAAACTCAGTCATCAAGACTAAATCATGCGAATAGATCGCCCAAAATACCAAAATCCAAGGTGACGGATTCATGATAATCAAATCACCAATCATAAATCATAAATATCGTCGTCGATAGTTCCTCCTTCAAAGTCGAGAAGGTGTCGGTGCATCCAATGCTAGCAGAGCAAGATATTCACTTGCCTCCTGTTCATGGTCTGGTGCCTGGTGCTTTTAGGCTCTTGTCTCTCACTGTGCATTGCTAGATATATAGCTTCTCGGCTCAACGGCCCAATATGGAATGACGACGGAAACAGTCTCGCTCTGGCACATCCTCTACAGATCTCTGGCCAACTATCTCGTCGACGATGCCGAACTCTGGCCTGCTGGGTGTGCGCAATATGACCGCTCCTGGGTCCAAATCTTCTCGTATAGTATTCCAGAAAGGTCCTATCGAAATCTCTCTCAAATCTCATTTCTGCCGGAAGTTACCACTTACTATATCTGTTTCTTGTTCCGGAATGGCTGCATACTCATCGCGACTCCTTCTGGAAGGTATATCCATATACACGCTTCTGCATGCATATCGCATCTCTGATGTCAGCGGAGTGGAACGTCATCTTGTCGAATTCTCGTGCGAATTTACTCCACTCTGTTCCAATGTCGACTGATTCGGACTCGTCTTCTTGTGGCTGCATGGACTGCGCTCCAACGGCTATACTCGTATCAGGAGTCTCCCAAGCAATGTATCCCATCACATGATATTCGAATGATGTCGAACCATCCGATCGATTGTCAAAACCTCATAATCCCCCAAGAGATCAACATCTTGAGTACAGTTTAATAGTATTCCAGTACATGCCACAGCACCCGTGGACCAACCGTAGAAGGGCAAACCCAAGCCTCACAAATGGCACCACTAAACTGCCGCAAATCTTAAGGTTTGAAGGCGTTCCATGGTCATTACGTCGAGTTAGGGTTTCATTCTTCTAGAAGGTCCATAGCATTACTTGCATTGTCTTCCGAATACCTTAAACTTGGAAATGGGTTCCTGACATTTGATCGTCTCTATCGACTACCAATGAACCTGCGTGAAGTCGTCTCTAGCTGGAATCAATCAATCTGATGACCTCGCATCGGGGTAAGCGAACGAACGACATGTCCTAATCATTCATCCTCGGGTGACTAGCGACCTTCCATCATATCTCTAAGTATATACTCATGCTGCAGTAGCTCCAACATCTGAGCGATATCTCATCATTTGCGGCAACAACTGGCTCATTCGTCTGTACGCTGAACAGCGCCTCAATCATCATGAATAAGCGATATATCAATGGTCATCACGTTCTGGCTGGCTTCTAGCAGTGGCTGAACCCACTGGTGTTGATCTGCACGTCCGAGTAATCTCATAAAAGCGATCCGTCAAACGCTCATGGCGCGAAAACACACTAAAATGACGCCTCTCTATGCAATCGTACGTCTCTGGAATCACGCCCTGGTCAGTCCTCGTCCGTGACGAGTTCAAGCTGACGCAACTCTAGCCGTATCCCTCTCTGCCCGTGTAATCGTGGCAGCAAAATCATAACCAATATCGATGAGGATAGATCATAGGAATGAATATAATACTGTGCAAGGAAATGTACATCCTAAGGTTTCTTAAGCCGAGTAGCGTATCATAAATATGCCGCGGAACATACGTACGGTACGTCACTCTACTCAAGCTACCTACTGTTGAAGTCAAAATTTGTACCCTGGTTGACTAAGTTAAAATCAAAGTCAACCCCAAGCCAGGTGGGCCCAAGCCCAGGTCAAGCGGGCCCATGCCCAAGTCGAGCCCGCGGCCAGCCTCCCCGTGCCAACAACAAAATCATGGAATAAATAATTTTTATGTAATTGTTTATGCATGAATATAAACAAAATGGGCATAAAGCCAATATTTTGTAAGCCCATGGCTTATGTGCAAAAATGAAATTGTAACCCTTCGAAAATCGTTTAGGCAGTTTTTCGGTAATCGGCTAATTTTTCGGCTTTTTCCGTAAAAAGTCAAAATTGATATTTTTCATTGTAGAACTAATTATACAAAATTTAAATAAGATATTACTATAATTTTGTCACTAAAATGTCATTTATAATTTTCTAGTTAAATAATTTTTTTTTCGTAATTAATTATTTTTTTTTTATTATTTTAAGCCTTTTTAAATATATTAAATTAGGGATAAATACAAATTTAATTAGGTAAATTTCATAATTAGGAGTCTTTATAAGCTAAAATATGGTGTTAATAAAATTATATCATGTCTTGCAAACTTTTGGTTTAAAGGTGGGAAATTTAATGAAAAATGAGGTAAAAAATGGGTTTTTTTTGTAAAAAGGTTGACATGAAAGCATTAAATGATAATATGGTGTGTTATTTGACCTAGAAACTTCTTCAAAATTTCCCCACCTCCTCCTCTTGCTGCAGCCGACCCCAATTCTGCAGAATTTCCCCACTTCCCACTTCATTCTTGCTTCTTTTTCTTGCTAAAAATCAATAAAAATTCACATTGTTCCATCTCCATTCAAGGCCAAACCCTAAACCACTCTCTCTTCTACCCAAATTGGTTCAAAAACTAGATGAAAGGAGGCTTCTTGGTGACTTGATCAAGCTAGGGTTCAAGCTTGAGAGGTGAAAATTCTAATCTTTTTGTTAACTTGTGGTTTAATTATGCTAGAATTGAAATTCTAAATATTAGTTTAGTGGTAAATGTTGTTTAGGAAAAATCAAGAGAAGGATTGATTTTAAAACTAGGGTTTGAAGCATAGTTGTTAGGATTAAATTAGGGCTTTGGGTTTCTAATTGGTTGTAGTGGTCAATGGTGTATTTATATGCTCGCTAAATCGTTAAATTTCGATGTTTGTATTGAATCGGCGTTGAAATTGCTTGCTAGATTTCTTACGAAAAATAGAATGCGTTAAATTTGCGTTAGGTTAGCAATATTATTAGCTTCGTATAGGATTATTAGAATGCGCGAACGCGGGGTTTCGTCTAGTCGGGTTGTAGTTTTGTCGATTTCACCGAAATGATGATTTTAGTTAAAGGTTAGCGATTTTCGTGCGTTTTTCCGCGCACTGAGTGCATGCTATGATTAATTTGAGAGCGTCGATAATTGTATATTGTGACTTGCATCGTTTTAGGTTATGTAATCTTATACTTGGTGCTGTGCAATATAGGATCGGTCGGAGAAACATCGGACACGGCGCGTAAAGGCAAAGCGGTGGCCGGATCAGATTAGCGGGGATTTCTGGTGAGTAGATATATTCATCTATGGGGGAATCGTCTGGATGGCGCGAGGCGCCCCCCATAGTTAGGATTACCCTACTTTTGCAAGATTTATATATTAGCTAACTTATCCATTCATGTACACTGCATACCCTTATAGCGAACAGTATATTACATTGCATGGACATTCATCTATACTTATGCGATATCACTTCGTAGGGCACGAACACCATTACCATTGGCATCTGTTGCACGCGCACTAATCATGTGACACACACGCCTTTGGTAATTGCCATGCCACGTGCACTATAGAACTTGTTTAACTTAATAACGTCATTGCATTCATACATGATATATGGAGTTGCATAGCATGCATATACCTCGCATTACCATCATATCTACATAGATTTCTAGCCAAAACTCACATCATATACATTGATATCATAGACATTTATCATATATAACATGTGAACATTATGATTTTCTCGAGGATTTCAGTATTTCTGTGATTTCTGGATTTTTGGGGAAAACCGCAAGAATTTAACAAAAGCTTATATTTATCGTTTTTAAAATAAAGTTGCGGTTTTCTCGTGATGTATGTGTCGTCCACCATGAGTTTTCATATTTTCTGTTGGATTTCGAGACCTGATTCGAGGAGTGGATGAACCGTCTCGGGTACATGGTGGGCCCGGTATGGTACCCCGGGGCAAGAAGATCGAGTTGTAGACGATGAGCCTGGCAGGGGAAGACTACCTACCGGTGATGTCTGGCGCGACGGATATCCGGAGGATACCGACCGTTGTCGTGAGATTTATGATATGGGCCGATCCGGACTGACGGAGCCCGATATTGAGACAGATATGATTCCCATTTGGTGTCGATGCTTGACACGGGTTTTCAGATGATTTCTTGATGGTATTTAGCTATTATACAGATATTCATGTTCTAAAGTTAAGAATTCAATACCCTTAGCATTAAAACACTTAAAGACTTAATAATGACATTGCATACCTGTGCATGCATACTAGAGGCATTATATCAGATATGGACATGCATGTTGTGGTGCATTGCGTGCATTCTTACGATTGCCTTATTAGATGTTATATTTACTCACGAGCTGGCAACTCACCCCCGTTGTGCCACAGTGTCTTGCAGGTCGGACCTGTCACTCTTGTAGCGGCAGCTATCTTATCATCAGCTCCTTTTGTGCAGACTCGCGACATCGCCCGTAGGTGGGTTGCGAGCATATTTTATATCTTTTGCTTTATCATTGTATCTAGGATTCTCCATCTACCACTTTATATATTGTATATGCGACATAGTGATGAGACTGAGAGATTTGTATATTGGTGGTTTCTTTTGGGTCGAGCTCACTTGAGCCGGCGTTGCGTTTTCTGATATTTTGGGTTTCTTCTATGCTCTTTTCTTGGTATTGCTTATATATTGCATGTGGTTATGATCCGCCTTGGGCGAAGAGCTAGCTCCCGCTTGGGGATGCCATTTTTACGATTTCATATGTATTATCTTGTTGTACCCATTTTGGGGGATAGAAAATACAGGGGAGACTCTGCCGAAATTTTCAGAAATTTTTGATGTTTTAAAAAGGGATTCTATGCAACTTAAATGATTTTAAAACCGTTTTCATTAAAGGTTTTCCTTCACTCTCTTTTGATTTTGGTTTAGATTCTTCTGGGCTTTGGCTGACTTAGGTTACGGTACGCCTCTAGACGTCTCGTAATCTAAGTGCCAGTTACGTTCCGTACTTTCGGGTCGTGACAAAGTTGGTATCAGAGCTTAGGTTTTACCTTTCTGAGTGTAGGACGACCTTGGTAGATGGAGTAGGTGACTTAAGCAGAGTGACGTAGCGTGGGTATGGTCCGCGGCATACTTACGATACGGTACTCCGCCTAAGTGACCTTAGGACATAATTGCTTGTATTTCCTTTCTTGATTCCTTGCATTCCTTGATTCAATTGCAATGTCCTTATCAGTCCTGTTTCTTATTCCAGCTTCGATGCCGCCAAAGACTACGAGAGCTCAGCGGGCTGCCGCTAGGGATGAGATTCGAGCGGGCTCGTCTGAGGCGAGGATCGAGCGGGAGGATACGCCTACCCCTCAGGGTCATACTGATCCGCCTTATCCTGACCGTATTGCCAGATTAGAGGCCGGCATGCAAGAGTTGCGGCAGATGATGGGATCTTTAGTTGAGTCCAGCCGGGCACAGAGATCCGAGGACGTTCCTTCCACCGCACAGACTACGATCATACCTGCTGCACAGATGGTCACTCCTGCTGCTACTACGGAGACTATCCCTGTTTCACTACAGGAGTTCATGAGATTGAGACCTCCAGCTTTTACCGGTACAGATGCGACAGAGGACCCACAGGCATTTCTTGATAGGATGGCTCGGATTTGCTGTTCGTTGAGGTGTTCTGATGATAGATTGGTGGAGTTTGCGAGTTTTCGTCTGGAGGGTCTTGCCCAGACATGGTACGATTCAGTAGAGAGAGGCCGAGTTGCAGGTCTACCTCCTATGACCTGGGATGAGTTTACAGCTGCATTTCTTGCCCGTTTTCTTCCGGAGAGTGTTCGAGATGCTCGAGCCCATAGTTTTGAGTCTTTGCGCAAGACTCCTGGGATGACAGTGTCGGAGTATGATATACAGTTTACCCAGTTGTCTCGATATGCTTCGTACCTAGTCGACACAGAAGAGAAGAGAATAAAGAGGTTTGTACGAGGGCTTGATACACAGCTATTCCTTGCCATCGGCACCCAGCATTTTGACACATACGCAGCCGCGATGGATGCAGCCTTACTTTTGGAGGAGCGTATTTCTGAGACTCCGGTCGTTTCAGGGCCGAAGAGGATCCGTACTGATACGCCAGCTCAGCGGCAGATGGGCAGACACCGCGATAGATTATTTCCGGGAGATGGTGGAGGTAGAGGATTGAGACGAGGTCAGTTATTTGGTTCATATCCACAGACCCAGCAGTCGTCTCCAGGATGTTTTCGATGTGGGAGTCAGTATCACCGTGTCAGAGACTGTACCATGGGACGCCAGGGCGCGGCGACAGTCCCGCATGTGACTTTACCACCCTCACCACCTTCTCAGAGAGCTTTACTTCCTACTCCTGATGATGCTTCACACCAGCCAGATGCTTCTAGAGGCCGTGGGCGTGGCGGTCCAGTTCCGAGAGGATGAGGAGACAGAGGCAGAGGCAGAGGCCGAGGTAGAGGCAGAGGACAGCCAGCTATTAGTGGTGGACAGGCCCGAGTGTTCGCGTTGACTCCTCAGGATGCACAGGCATCTAATGCAGTCGTGACAGGTACTCTGCTAGTATGTTCTTTTGATGCACGGGTATTATTTGATCCAGGCTCCACACATTCCTATGTTTCCACGTATTTTGCACCGAGGTTGGGCCGAGAGTCATCTCCGTTAGATCAGCCGCTTGTCGTTATTACCCCGGTAGACGAGTCTTTTGTTGCCCGTTTCGTATACCGATCATGTTCCGTTCGTATCGGGGAGAGAGATTCTTCAGTTGATTTGATTCTCCTCGATATGCTAGACTTTGACGTTCTTCTTGGTATGGACTGGCTAGCCACCTGTTATGCATCCGTGGACTGCCGTGAAAAAGCAGTCAGATTCAGTTTTCCTGGTAAGCCAGTTCTTATTATTCAGGGAGATCGTAGCGCTACCCTTCCCAGCTTGATTTCATCTCTTCGCGCTGGTCAGCTCTTAAGGAAAGGATGTCAGGGATTCTTAGCCTATATTTGTGATACTAGCTCCACAGAGGTTCCGTTGGACCAGGTCCCTGTTGTGAGAGAGTTTCCTGATGTATTCCCTGACGAGCTGTCTGGTCTGCCACCAGAGCGCGAGATTGAGTTCTGTATTGACTTGATCCCCGGCACGGGGCCTATCTCTATACCGCCTTATCGGATGGCCCCGGCGGAGCTGAGAGAGCTAAAGGATCAGTTACAGGACTTGCTGGACAAATGGCTTATCCGACCGAGTGTGTCACCTTGGGGTGCTCCCGTCCTGTTTGTTAAGAAGAAGGACGGGAGTATGCGTTTATGCATTGATTATCGTCAGCTGAACCGGGTTACTGTGCGGAACAGGTATCCCCTACCCCGCATTGATGACTTATTTGATCAGCTCCAGGATGCAGGGTTCTTCTCGAAGGTTGATTTACGATCAGGTTATCACCAGTTGCTGGTTCGGAAGGAGGATATTCCGAAGACCGCTTTCCGTACTCGATATGGTCATTACGAGTTCTTGGTGATGTCGTTCGGGCTCACCAATGCCCCGGCAGCATTTATGGATTTGATGAACCGCCTATTCAGGCCGTATCTCGATCAGTTCATCATTGTGTTCATTAACGACATCTTGGTTTATTCTCGGAGCCGGGAGGAGCATGAGCAGCACTTACGTATCACATTGCAGACTTTGAGGGAGCATCAGCTGTTCGCCAAATTTTCCAAGTGCGCATTCTGGTTAGACAGTGTCGACTTCTTGGGTCATGTGGTGACGAGAGACGGTATTTGCGTGGACCCGAAGAAGATCGAGGCAGTTCAGCGTTGGCCTAGACCAGTATCAGTTACAGAGGTTCGCAGCTTTCTAGGTCTGGCCGGCTATTATCGGCGTTTTGTCCAGGATTTCTCCCGCATTGCTGCACCTTTGACCGGGTTGACCCGGAAGGGGGTTCCTTTTGATTGGACCCAGGCATGTGAGGATAGCTTCCAGCAGTTGAAGACTCGTCTGACTACTGCACCAGTGTTAGCATTGCCTTCAGGATCAGGCGGGTTTGTGGTATATTGTGATGCTTCTAGAGTGGGGCTGGGCTGTGTATTGATGCAGCACGACAGAGTTATCGCGTATGCTTCTCGGCAGCTGAGGAAACACGAGCAGAACTACCCCACCCATGATTTAGAGATGGCTGCAGTGGTATTTGCACTCAAGATCTGGAGACATTACCTATACGGTGAGTCGTGCCAGATATTCACTGACCACAAGAGTTTGAAGTATATCTTCCAGCAGCGAGATCTGAACCTGAGACAGCGCCGTTGGATGGAGTTGGTGAAGGATTATGACTGCGAGATTCTATACCATCCGGGCAAGGCGAATGTGGTGGCAGATGCTTTGAGTAGGAGGCCCGGAGGTAGCCTATCTTGTTTGAGTGCAGTACAGATGCAGTCGACGGCGGATTGGCAGGTGTTATGACAGCAGAGTGAAGTTCGAGTTTACTTCTTCAGGGGGACAGCTGGCCCATTTCAGAGCACGCCCACAGTTACTTGACCGTATCCGCGAGGCACAGTCCGGCGACGCCCGTATCTTAGAGATTATTGAGCAGATTCGGCAGGGCAGAGTTTTCGAGTTCATGATTGATGATCAGGGGATACTTCGATTTGGGACTCGACTGTGCGTGCCAGATTCAGAGGGACTGAGGCGTGATATTCTCGAGGAGGCACATAGATCAGTATACAGTGTGCATCCGGGTTCCACCAAAATGTACCGTGATTTGAGAGAGGTTTACTGGTGGGACGGGATGAAGAAGGATATTGCAGACTTTGTGTCGAGATGCCTGACTTGTCAGCAAGTCAAGGCCGAGCACCAGAGGCCAGCCGGCGAGTTACAGCCTTTGCCCATCCCTGAGTGGAAGTGGGAGCAGGTCTCCATGGACTTCGTTGTGGGTCTACCCAGGACCAGTCGAGGGTATGACTCTATTTGGGTGATTGTGGATCGACTGACGAAAGCGGCTCACTTCCTGCCAGTGAAGACCACTTTTGGATTTTCTCAGTATGCCCAGGTTTATATTGATGAGATAGTGTGACTGCATGGCGTTCCAACTTGCATCGTGTCCGACCGTGGCACCCAGTTTACCAGCCGATTGTGGCAGAAACTCCAGGAAGCTTTGGGCACCCGATTGAGTTTTAGCACAGCCTTTCATCCTCAGACTGACGGTCAGTCGGAGCGTACGATTCAGACTCTTGAGGACATGCTCAGAGCTTGTGTTTTAGATTTCGGTGGTAGCTGGGATCGTCATTTGCCTTTGATCGAGTTTTCCTACAATAATAGCTTCCAGGAGACGATTCAGATGGCACCTTTTGAGGCTTTATATGGGAGGAGATGCCGATCGCCTGTATGTTGGACAGAGCTCAGGGAGAGCAGTATTTTGGGGCCGCAGATTGTGCAGGAGATGACCGAGAAGATACAGCTGATTCGGGACAGGATGAGAGCGGCACAGAGCAGGCAGAAATCATATGCTGACAGGCGCCGTCGCCGACTCGAGTTCGCTATTGGCGATCATGTTTTCCTGAAGGTCTCTCCGATGAAAGGTGTGATGAGATTTGGGCGGAAAGGGAAACTGAGTCCTAGATATGTTGGTCCTTTCGAAATCCTAGAGCGTGTTGGTCCAGTCGCTTATCGGTTAGCTCTTCCGCCCAGCTTCCCCGATGTTCACCCCGTATTCCATGTCTCGATGCTCCGCAAGTACCTTCATGATCCTTCCCAGGCGATTCAGCACCAGACGATCCAGCTAGAGCGTGATCTTTCTTTCACCGAGCAGCCGGTGGTCATTTTGGATTGGCAGGTGAAGAAATTGAGGTCGAAGGTTATACCGTCCGACAAGGTCCTTTGGCGTGGCCCGAACAGCGAGGAGGTCACCTAGGAGACCGAGGTCGAGATGAGGAAGAGATATCCCCATCTTTTTGAAGGTACGCGTAGTTAAATTTTGAAATTCGGGGACCGAATTTCTTTAAGGGGGGAAGATTGTAACCCTTCGAAAATCGTTTAGGCAGTTTTTCGGTAATCGGCTAATTTTTCGGCTTTTTCCGTAAAAAGTCAAAATTGATATTTTTCATTGTAGACCTAATTATACAAAATTTAAATAAGATATTACTATAATTTTGTCACTAAAATGTCATTTATAATTTTCTAGTTAAATAAATTTTTTTTCGTAATTAATTATTTTTTTTTATTATTTTAAGCCTTTTTAAATATATTAAATTAGGGATAAATACAAATTTAATTAGGTAAATTTCATAATTAGGAGTCTTTATAAGCTAAAATATGGTGTTAATAAAATTATATCATGTCTTGCAAACTTTTGGTTTAAAGGTGGGAAATTTAATGAAAATGAGGTAAAAAATGGGTTTTTTTTGTAAAAAGGTTGACATGAAAGCATTAAATGATAATATGGTGTGTTATTTGACCTAGAAAATTCTTCAAAATTTCCCCACCTCCTCCTCTTGCTGCAGCCGACCCCAATTCTGCAGAATTTCCCCACTTCCCACTTCATTCTTGCTTCTTTTTCTTGCTAAAAATCAATAAAAATTCACATTTTTCCATCTCCATTCAAGGCCAAACCCTAAACCACTCTCTCTTCTACCCAAATTGGTTCAAAAACTAGATGAAAGGAGGCTTCTTGGTGACTTGATCAAGCTAGGGTTCAAGCTTGAGAGGTGAAAATTCTAATCTTTTTGTTAACTTGTGGTTTAATTATGCTAGAATTGAAATTCTAAATATTAGTTTAGTGGTAAATGTTGTTTAGGAAAAATCAAGAGAAGGATTGATTTTAAAACTAGGGTTTGAAGCATAGTTGTTAGGATTAAATTAGGGCTTTGGGTTTTTAATTGGTTGTAGTGGTCAATGGTGTATTTATATGCTCGCTAAATCGTTAAATTTCGATGTTTGCATTGAATCGGCGTTGAAATTGCTTGCTAGATTTTTTACGAAAAATAGAATGCGTTCAATTTGCGTTAGGTTAGAAATATTATTAGCTTCGTATAGGATTATTAGACTGCGCGAACGCGGGGTTTCGTCTAGTCGGGTTGTAGTTTTGTCGATTTCCCCGAAATGATGATTTTAGTTAAAGGTTAGCGGTTTTCGTGCGTTTTTCTGCGCACTGAGTGCATGCTATGATTAATTTGAGAGCGTCGATAATTGTATATTGTGACTTGCATCGTTTTAGGTTATGTAATCTTATACTTGGTGCTGTGCAATATAGGATCGGTCGGAGAAACATCGGACACGGCGCGTAAAGGCAAAGCGGTGGCCGGATCAGATTAGCGGGGATTTCTGGTGAGTAGATATATTCATCTATGGGGGAATCGTCTGGATGGCGCGAGGCGCCCCCCCTAGTTAGGATTACCCTACTTTTGCAAGATTTATATATTAGCTAACTTATCCATTCATGTACACTGCATACCCTTATAGCGAACAGTATATTACATTGCATGGACATTCATCTATACTTATGCGATATCACTTCGTAGGGCACGAACACCATTACCATTGGCATCTGTTGCATGCACACTAATCATGTGACACACACGCCTTTGGTAATTGCCATGCCACGTGCACTATAGAACCTGTTTAACTTAATAACGTCATTGCATTCATACATGATATATGGAGTTGCATAGCATGCATATACCTCGCATTACCATCATATCTACATAAATTTCTAGCCAAAACTCACATCATATACATTGATATCATAGACATTTATCATATATAACATGTGAACATTATGATTTTCTCGAGGATTTCAGTATTTCTGTGATTTCTGGATTTTTGGGGAAAACCGCAAGAATTTAACAAAAGCTTATATTTATCGTTTTTAAAATAAAGTTGCGGTTTTCTCGTGATGTATGTGTCGTCCACTATGAGTTTTCATGTTTTCTATTGGATTTCGAGACCCGATTCGAGGAGTGGATGAACCGTCTCGAGTACATGGCCCGGTATGGTACCCCGGGGCAAGAAGATCGAGTTGTAGACGATGAGCCTGGCAGGGGAAGACTACCTACCGGTGATGTCTGGCGCGGCGGATATCCGGAGGATACCGACCGTTGTCGTGAGATTTATGATATGGGCCGATCCGGACTGACGGAGCCCGATATTGAGACAGTTATGATTCCCATTTGGTGTCGATGCTTGACACGGGTTTTCAGATGATTTCTTGATGGTATTTAGCTATTATACAGATATTCATGTTCTAAAGTTAAGAATTCAATACCCTTAGCATTAAAACACTTAAAGACTTAATAATGACATTGCATACCTGTGCATGCATACTAGAGGCATTATATCAGATATGGACATGCATGTTGTGGTGCATTGCGTGCATTCTTACGATTGCCTTATTAGATGTTATATTTACTCACGAGCTGGCAACTCACCCCCGTTGTGCCACAGTGTCTTGCAGGTCGGACCCGTCACTCTTGTAGCGGCGGCTATCTTATCATCAGCTCCTTTTGTGCAGACTCGCGACATCGCCCGTAGGTGGGTTGCGAGCATATTTTATATCTTTTGCTTTATCATTGTATCTAGGATTCTCCATCTACTACTTTATATATTGTATATGCGACATAGTGATGAGACTGAGAGATTTGTATATTGGTGGTTTCTTTTGGGTCGAGCTCACTTGAGCCGGCGTTGCGTTTTCTGATATTTTGGGTTTCTTCTATGCTCTTTTCTTGGTATTGCTTATATATTGCATGTGGTTGTGATCCGCCTTGGGCGAAGAGCTAGCTCCCGCTTGGGGATGCCATTTTTACGATTTCATATGTATTATCTTGTTGTACCCATTTTGGGGGATAGAAAATACAGGGGAGACTCTGCCGAAATTTTCGGAAATTTTTGAAGTTTTAAAAAGGGATTCTATGCAACTTAAATGATTTTAAAACCGTTTTCATTAAAGGTTTTCCTTCACTCTCTTTTGATTTTGGTTTAGATTCTTCTGGGCTTTGGCTGACTTAGGTTACGGTACGCCTCTAGACGTCTTGTAATCTAAGTGCCAGTTACGTTCCGTACTTTCGGGTCGTGACAGAAATGGCACATGAGCCATGGGATGGCTAAAATGCCATTTTTGTAAAGCCCAAGGGGCTATATGTAAATATGTAAGCCTATAAAAGGCAACATGATGATGAATAAGACACACTTTTCATTCTCTCCACAAAAATTTTAGATCTGAGATCTTTTGTGCCTCCTGCTCCTTCTCCAAGGTGCTAAATCTTCTCATTTCTTTTGAATAAAATCAAGAGTTTTATTCTTTCTTTTCAAAAACTAAGAAGTCTTCCACCACAAAACCCACAAAGGGGAACTTGGATCTACCATTAGATCTCAAAAAGGAGAGATTTTTAGATCTCACATCTCTTGATCTTCAAGATCTGGCCAAACAACAGGAGGAAGAAGAAGAACCCCCCTTCATCAGCTTCAAAACATCCTAGGAGTTTAACTCCATATATATATATGATAAATATTTCCTTTTTTTGAAGCATAGCATCTGGTTCTAGGCTAAAAGCCTCCTTTTCTCGCCGGCGCTCAAGCGCAGAGCGCCCGCGTGCCGACACGTGGTGCGCTTGCACTCATGCACTCAGTGCTCGAGTGCAAAGCGCCCGCGTGCCGACACGTGGCGCGTTTGCACTACAGCGCCCTGCGCTCGAGCGCAAGTCGCCCCCGTGCCGACACGTGGCGCGCTTGCGCTCAAGCGCAAGCGCTCGAGCGCAAGTCGCCCCGGTGCCGACATGTGGCGCGCTTGCGCTCAAGCGCAAGCGCTCGAGCGCAAATCGCCCCGGTGCCGATACGTGGCGCGCTGGCGCTCAAGCGCAAGCGCTCGGGCGCAAGTCGCCCCCGTGCCGACACGTGGCACGCTTGCGCTCAAGCACAAGCGCTCAGGCGTAAGTCGCCCCCGTGCCGACACGTGGCACGCTTGCGCTCAAGCGCCCAGCGCTCAAGCGCAAGTCGCTCCCGTACCGACACGTGGCGCACTTGCGCTCGAGCGTGAGGCGCTGAAGCGCAAAGCGCCCACGTACCAACACGTGGTGCGCTTGCGCTCAAGCGCCCAACGCTCATGCGCAGAGTGCCCACGTGCTGACACGTGGCATTCTACCGCCTGAGAGCACAGCACCTAAGCGCACAGCGCTCGAGGCGCTGGCCCCCACGCATCCCTTGGATGTCTTTTCCCTTTTTTTTTTATATATATATACATATATATATATACATATGCATATATATGTACACATACACATACTCCACGACGCTGCCCCTGTTAGAAAAAAATTTCTAACGGGACACTGCCCCGCACCCCGCAAAGGGGCTGCTAGCCCCCTTGACCCCCAGCCCGCTATCCGGGTAGCGGGACCCCCGTAAAAACTCTGCATGGCTCCCGATATATCCAAAACCCCCTTTCAAAAAACAACACACGCACACCGCACATTGAGTTCGCATGACCAGTTTAACCCGTTAATCGGAGGTTCCCTCGCCCCAAAGGCGAGGGGTAATTAACGGCAGCTTAGTCCGTGGCTGCGGGAGATTCGGATCCCCACAATGATTAAACCCCGGCCTACCCCAGGTAGGGGGAATCTATAGTACGCCTGACAAGCACGCGCGTATTCCCATCTCAATGGGGTGACGAAAAACACCGTACAGATTCTGGCACGCCCGGTGGGACCAATCTTTCCTCCCATATTTCGGGTTAAGCATTCATGCGAGCTCAATCAATGTACAAACCTGTATTTATACTAAAATAATGCTCTTTCATGCAGATTTTCAAGCGATCACCTTTCAACAATGTCTCCAAAGATGAACTCAGCTCTCAGCACGGCTCCCGTCTCCTACACGATGAGGATAGACTCTAGGACGGTCCTCCCGGCCAGTCTCGGGCGACAATGGGAGGAGCCGCTGCTACCATTCGGCTCTATTATGTTCATACCAGTTGGCGCCATCCCAGCTCCTCAAGCTCCGGTAACAGACAAACCGGTCTCGAAAGGCAAGAGGCCGAATGTGGTGGTCTCGAAGGCGTCCCAACTCAAACACAAGTCGGTGTTTGAACGACTCTCCATGGCCCCAGCTGGGGGCAAGGCCATCAGCACCAACAAAGCAACAGGGCATCTTGCGCAAGCTCCGGCGGCGCCTCTGACAACTGCTCGATTGGGTGTCTTCTCAAGTCTCCCCATCACTCAGGCTATGGCGGCTTCTCAAAGAGCAGAAGCCTGCCAAGCGCCCAAGGCAGAGAAGCTGAGGCAGAAGCGGCTTAGATACAAAGCCAACAAAAGGGCTAGGGCTCTGGCCATGTTAAAATTTATGAGGCCGGACCGCTCAGCAAAATCAGCTGCCAGTGATGAAAGAATGGCTGAATGTGTTATCCACACTGTTTACATGGCCGGATATGAAGAAACGAACCCTCCTCTTCTTCACAGCCATGGTGATGATATGGTTGACGCTACCCAGCATCGGCTCGATCTAAATGATGAAGAGCCCGCTCAGGCCGATAAGCCAGAGGAGCCCGTGGTTCCTACGGAATTGAGCTCAGGCAATAAAGATTACCCGGTTGTCATAGCCGGAACTACAGAACAAGCATTATTCCCATGGCTTCAAAGGCAATTTCAGGACAGGGATGAGAAGATGGCCGAGGTCTATTCCAAAGTTGATGAGCTGGCAAACGTCGTGGCAGATCGCGCGACCCAAGTCGCCCGATTGCAATTACAGCAGGGTCAAATTTTGGTTCATGAGCCAGGGATTGATACCCGGGGGCAGCCAACTGATATCCTTTTCAACCTAAAAGTGGAGCGCCTTCGCGAAAAACGGCCGCAATCAGCCTCCAGTCCCTCCGATACATACACCGGGGGGAATCGCCTCTGAAAGAGAAGCTGGAAAAGGTCTATTCTTTTAAGAGGGAAAAGGTCCACAAGATATTCAGGGACGCCCTAAGAAACGGTCTACAACTGTCAGAATCAAAGAGACCGCAAGAAGAGAATATGACCGACAACCCAAAATATTGCCCCTATCACAGGGTGATAGGTCATGCCATTGAGGACTGCTTCGTCTTCAAAGATTGGGTCGAAAGGCAATACAAGATTGGAGAGATAGAACTGTCTAAAGGAGTGTTAGCAAACAGTCAATCTACGATCGCCGATTTCATGCAAATGGAGACCGAAATCTTTCGGGAACCTAATCCTCCCAGACATGTGCCTCGAGGACCAGCATCAGTAAAGGCACCTACTCTAATGGAGGGAAAGAAGAAGGTATACTCCTTCAGGAGGGATGAAGTCCGCAAAATATTCATGGACGCCATGAACAGCTGTCTGCAACTGCCTATTCCAAAGAGGCCACAGGAAATGAACATGACCGGCAATCCCATATACTTCCCATATCATAGAGTGGTGGGTCATACCATCGAAGACTGCTATATTTTCAAAGATTGGGCAGAGGACCAATATAAGCTTGGAAAAACCTCACAATTCTCGGATGTATCGGCAAAGCCACGGAGCTAGGTCATCAACACAGCTCCGCCAAGATCAAAGTTCAAGGAGCCGGGATAAGCAAAGATGACCCCCACGTCGTTAAACTGGGAACCGTCGACCTCTAAGTCGTTAAACTGGGAATGTAAAAAAATATATATGTATGTAAATAAACAAAAAAATGTGTAAATAAAAGAAAAATAGAGAAAAGCCGAAATGATGGGGCAACTCGCAATAAAAATCAGCGAGTAAAATAAAGATGAAAATAAATCCGAAATGATTGGGCAACCGCGAATAAAAGCCGAAAGGATAGGGCAATCGCGATCTTCGCGATAAGAAAAGCTGAAATGATAGAGCGATCGCGGTAAAACAAAAAACAAAAACAAAAACAAAAAAAACAAGGGCGGATGATGAGTTGCTCCTGGCATTATTCCAGTGCAGCAATGCAGACGCTAAACAAAAATCCAATTTCCCAAAATTCTTTCGGCCCTATGGCTATTCCCCAAATTGACTTCCGTATACAATCCACGGGCTCAAATAATCCTCAGCATACCCATGCCCCACCGCAACCACTAGTTATGCGGCTGGCCTCCGCCTTTGGAATTATGCTCCATTGGGAAGACCCACTCATGTGTCCAGGCACATGTGCTTTAGTGTTAACAACGCTGATGCCGGCCCCTATCCCAAAATTCCAAATCAATCCATCAGACCTCTAAGTCTTTAAACTGGAAACAGATGACCACCACGTTGTTAAACTGGAAACAGATGACCACCATGTCGTTAAACTGGAAACAGATGACCTCCAAGTCGTTAAACTGGAAACAGATGACCTCCAAGTCGTTAAACTGGAAACAGATGACCACTACATCGTTAAACTGGAAACAGATGACCTCTATGTCGTTAAACTGGAAACAGATGACCTCTAAGTCGTTAAACTGGAAACAGATGACCACTAAGTCGTTAAAGTGGAAACAATCGACCTCTAAGTCATTAAACTGGGAACGAGGGAAATCCACTCATGTGTCCTCACGATACATGAGGACAACAAACCTTTGTGGGATCCTTACGACTCACAAAGGAAAAACACACTTAGGAGTCCTCACGACTCCTAAGGAGAAAATACACCTGCGGGATCCTTACGACTCGTAGGGAGAAAATGCTTTTATGGGACCCTCACGGCCCATAAAATTGAAAAGTCTTAGGTGATAGGGATCTAAACCTGGCTCCTAAGCCATCGCTTTCCAAATCCCTAAGTGGCGAATGATGAGTCGCTCCTGGTACCATATTCCAGTGCAGCGATGCAGATGCCAACCAAATTCCAAATTCAAATCCCAAATGGCAAATGATGAGTCGCTCCTGGTACCATATTCCAGTGCAGCGATGCAGACGCCAACCAAATTCCAAACTCAAATCCCAAACTGCGAATGATGAGTCGCTCCTGGTACCATATTCCAGTGCAGCGATGCAGACGCCAACCAAATTCCAAACTCAAATCGCAAATGGTGAATGATGAGTCGCTCCTGGTACCATATTCCAATGCAGCGATGCAGACGCCAATCAAATTCCAAATCCCAATCCCCAAGTGGCAAATAATGAGTCGCTCCTGGTACCATATTCCAGTACAGCGATGCAGACGCCGACCAAATCCCAAATCCCATACCCCAACGGCGAATGATGAGTCGCTCCTGGTACTATATTCCAGTGCAGCGATGCAGACGCCAACAAATTCCCAAAATTTTTCTGGCCCTACGGTCTGGATCATACATCCTGCAAAACCGTATACAATCCACGGGCGTAAAACAATCTCAGTCTCTCCCAAGTCCTACCGGTGAGACCACATTCAAAGTCCCACCAAAAATAAAAAAAATAAAGAATAGAAATAAAAAAGGCATGTCCACAAGCAAAATGGGCACGGATGAAAACCCGAAAGGGCTCCGTGAGTAAAAACAGCAGGACTGCCGGCGAGTTTGTGAAAACCCGAAAGGGCGCACACTCGTAAAAAAGAGATGAAATACACTCACAAAGTCCTCTCGACTTTGTGAGGAGAAAATTCCCACGTGAGATCCCTACGACTCACAAAGGAGCAACACACTTAGAAGTCCCCACGACTCCTAAGGAGAAAATACACCTGCGGGATCCTTACGACTCGTAGGGAGAAAATGCTTTGTGAGACCCTTACGGCTCACAAAATGGAAAAGCCTTAGGTGACAGGGATCTAAACCTGTCTCCTAAGCCACCAATTCCCAAATCCTCTCGGGGCACATAATGAGTTGCTCCTGGCATTATTCCAGTGCAGCAATGCAGATGCCAAACAAACCAAATCCAAATCCTCTCGGGGCACATGATGAGTTGCTCCTGGCATTATTCCAGTGCAGCAATGCAGATGCCAAACAAACCAAATCCAAATCCTCCCGGAGCAAATGATGAGTTGCTCCTGGCATTATTCCAGTGCAGCAATGCAGATGCCAAACATGTTAGTTATATGTATGCCCTAGAGGCCATTACTAGACATAGGATGTATATTGTAGTGGATGCTTAGATATATATAGGAAGGACTTTCTTGCTCGACATGATAGTATGCTATCTGGTTGCTCTTTACCTTAACGTGTACACTGATTGTCTCTCTGTTACATGTTGGTAAAGCCCTTAGGATGTGTACTTGACTACCTGGACTATGATGCGGATCATACTAGTGGGGACATGGTAGTCCATAAGTACATCCTTCAAGGTCCCTAGTCGTGGGTGTATCGAGACGGGGCATCGATATACCAGAGTAGACTAGCGTATACCCTTCTCGACCCATGAGATGGGCGATGGATGATCCCATATCCATTGGTGTTTGACATCAGAGATGGTATACGGGTGCTCAGTGGAGACTGGGTACACTGGACGGACTCGCCGAGAACTCCCAGATGGTATTATACCTTACGTCAGATGGCGGTTCTCTGGTGACACTGGTACAGGTTAGTCTGTAGACCCGAGATCGTCATAGAGTCTTGTGTGATTCCCACTGTGCTTTGATTTCTACCTTATCACGTCCAAGAGGGCGTGCAAAACAGTGGTTTTTGGGTACAGTCCCGAATCACATGGAGGCAATGAGCGATAGGAGGGGATTCGTCTCTCCCGGTATAGGGAGTTGATGTTGCGCTGTGTTCGATTAGCTATAACCGGAAATCCCTGGCCACGGTTGCTGAGATTTACTGGTAAGTGTTACCAGTAGTTTCTCGAACTGTTATAGACCTCATATCGACACGACTTATCGAGCTATTGGGGTTTGACGTTTACCACCCCTAGGCGAGATATGCGACATATCAGACGACGAGACCGGACTGTACTGTAAGTATTACTGGTTGGATTCACAGGAGTGTGAGCGGGCTTGCTCGTCGATCTTCTGATCGCTCAATACCCGGGTGGCCGTTACGTTTAGCAGACCGCTTGCGGCTTGTGGGTGTTTGATATGATCATCACCTGCTGCCGGCGTATTGACGAGTCTTTAGAGTCCCACACAGAGCTTTCCTGGCTCAAGCGAAACGAAATAGGAGCACATATGAGATATGTGCGGGACCGAGAATAATGCGTGTATGTGATACCGTATTCTATTCTCGCGATGAATGTATCGATTGGCTGTATGTGATATAACCTAATTATCGAATCAAGGATTGACTCGATAAGTCGATACATTGGATATTAGTCGGTCATATGCGATATGACCGGATCGTTAAATCAAGCGTTGATTTAATGATTTAATGCATAATTATATATTTGATATATTACTTTGCATTAACTAGTATTGGTTCACTTAAAAAGGATTGTCTCACTTGATGTGCATATTGTATATGTGATATACTTTTGTGCATTTGATTGTATCATGTTTGATGATACATGATAGTTTGTGTGTTTGGTTTAAACCATGGTTGGTCAATGGTTAGGGTTTCTTTTGCTTCATTTACTTATTCATTTATTTATTTATTGATTTTAGAAAGAAATAAAATGGTAGCTAACTTTGGATTATCTTTGAAGCTTCATGAAGCTTTGAAATGGTTGACTATTTTGTTTCTTTCCCTAACCCTAACCATTCACCTAACCTTGGTTCATTCTCTACACCTAACTATGGTTGCAAATATGATAAGTATCATATTATTTCCTATTTTTAAAAGTATGATTATATTCCTTTTCTTCTTCTTCTTCTTCTTCTTCAACAAGAAGAGAGCTTGCTACCATCAATGGCAACATGAGAAAAAGAGTGAGAAATCCAATTCTAAAGTGAACCCACTTCCTATTTCTTCATCCTCTACCACTTGCCAAGTAGTATAGGGTGTTTTCTTCACAAGTTTAATGACTTGGTGAAGTTGGAGTTTGATCTTGAGTTGCCTCGACGTAAATCATCTTCGGCATCAAAGTCGACGACCTAGCCTGTCCATTTCTCCGATGAAGCCGACGCTAGAGCCCGAGATCCGATGATCGCAGCGAGGGGACTTCATCACGGAGCTATGGAGGTGGAGGAACGGATCTACAAAGGTTGTATTTCCGTTCACTTAGCAGTTAAGTTGTTAACTAGTTGGATGTTTCGCCTAATTTCTAGTTAACGATCCGTATTAGGGTTTCTTGGCACATGTAATATTTGAAATTGGCATGGTTGATGCCTTGTGAGACCTCATTAGTGTGCCTAGGAACCCTACAAAACAAACTAAATCCAAATCCTCTCGGGGCACATGATGAGTTGCTCCTGGCATTATTCCAGTGCAGCAATGCAGATGCCAAACAAACCAAATCCCATCCTCCCAGGGCAAATGATGAGTTGCTCCTGGCATTATTCTAGTGCAGCAATGCAGATGCCAAAACAAAACCAATTCCCAAATCCTCCCGGGGCACATGATGAGTTGCTCCTGGCATTATTCCAGTGCAGCAATGCAGATGCCGACAGAAAACCAATTCCCAAATCCTCTCAAGACAGATGATGATTCGCTCATGGTACCATATTCCAGTGTAGCTATGCTGATGTAAACCCAAATCAAATCAATCCAACCTCTATGGTGGAATCATGCTCCGTCCCAGAATTTACCCCGTGTCGAAATCATGCTTCGCCTCGGGATATCTACCTTCCCTGCCGGAATTATGCTCCACCTCGAAATCAAGTCAACCCGACACTCCGCGCTGGGGAAAAGTCGATTAGCGACACTCCATGCCGGGGAAAAGTCAACCCGCGACACTCCGCACCGGGGAAAAGTCCATCAGCGACACTCCATGCCGGGGAAAAGTCAACCCGACACTCCGCGCCGGGGAAAAGACCAACAGCGACACTCCGTGCAGGGGAAAAGTCAACCTGACACTCCGCGCTGGGGAAAAGTCGATCAGCAACACTCCGTGCCGGGGAAAAGTCAACCCGACACTCCGCGCCGGGGAAAAGTCTATCAGCGACACTCCGTGCCGGGAAAAAGTCAACCCGTGACACTCCGCGCCGGGGAAAAGTCGATCAGCGATACTCCGTGCCGGGGAAAAGTCAACATGCGACACTCCGCGCCGGGGAAAAGTCCATCAGCGACACTCCGTGCCGGGGAAAAGTCAACCCGAAACTCCGCGCCGGGGAAAAGTCCATCAGCGACACTCCGTGCAGGGGAAAAGTCAACCCGACACTCCGCGCCAGGGAAAAGTCGATCAGCGACACTCCATGCCGGGGAAAGTCAACCCGACACTCCGCGCCGGGGAAAAGACGATCAGTGACACTCCGTGCCGGGGAAAAGTCAACCTGCGACACTCCGCGCCGGGGAAAAGTCAACCTGCGACACTCCGCGCCGGGGAAAAGTCCATCAGCGACACTCCGTGCCGGGGAAAAGTCAACCCGACACTCCGTGCCGAGGAAAAGTCAACCCGACACTCCGCGCCGGGGAAAAGTCGATCAGCGACACTCCGTGCCGGGGAAAAGTCAACCCGCGACACTCCGCGCCGGGGAAAAGTCCATCAGCGACACTCCGTGCCGGGGAAAAGTCAACCCGACACTCCGCGCCGGGGAAACGCCCATCAGCGACACCCCGTGCAGGAGAAAAGTCAACCCGACACTCCGCACCGGGGAAAAGTCGATCAGCGACACTCCGTGCCGGGGAAAAGTCAACCCGACACTCCGCGCCGGGGAAAAGTCGATCAGCGACACTCCGTTACGGGGAAAAGTCAACCTGCGACACTCCGCGCCGGGGAAAAGTCCATCAGCGACACTCCTTGCCGGGAAAAAGTCAACCCAACACTCTGCGCCGGGGAAAAGTCCATCAGCGACACTCCGTGCAGGGGAAAAGTCAATCCGACACTCCGCGCCGGGGAAAAATCGATCAGCGACACTCCGTGCCGGGGAAAAGTCAACCCGACACTCCGCGCCGGGGAAAAATCGATCAGCGACACTCCGTGCCAGGGAAAAGTCAACCCGCGACACTCCGCGCCGGGGAAAAGTCGATCAGCGACACTCTGTACCGGGGAAAAGTCAACCAGCGACACTCTGCGCCGGGGAAAAGTCGATCAGCGACACTCCGTGCCGGGGAAAAGTCGAACAACGACACTCCGTGCCGGGGAAACGTCAAGCAGACACTCCGTGCCGGGGACACGTCAACAAGCGATACTCTGCATCAGGGAAACGTCCAACACAGACACTCCGTACCGGGGAAACGTCCCAAACAGACACTCCGTCTCGGGGACACGTCAACCAGCCGATACTCCGCCTCGAGGAAACGTCAAGCAGACACTCCGTGCTGGGGGCACATCAACAACAGACACTCCGTCTCGGGGACACGTCGACCAGCGACACTCCGTACCGGGGAAACGTCCAATGCCGATACTCCGCCTCGGGGAAACGTCAAGCAGACACTCCGTGCCAGGGGTACATCAACAACAGACACTCCGTCTCGGGGACACGTCGACCAGCGACACTCCGTATCGGGGAAACGTCCAACGCCGATACTCCGCCACGGGGAAACGTCAAGCAGACACTCCGTGCCGGGGACACGTCAACCAACAGGCACTCCGCCTCGGGGAAACGTCGACCAACGACACTCCGTGCCGGGGGCACGTCTACCAAATCACTCCGGGTCAGGGAAACGTCTACCATGGACACTCCGTCTCGGAGACGCATCAAGCGTCGACCGTCCATGTCGTAAAAAGGGCAGTGCAGCCCAAAAAGTGGGAACCAAAGCAAGTCGCCTCCACATGAAAGAAGATCCATCAATTTCATGCACATGACCCACATATGTGGTGTGCATTTATTGATGGGGGGCACTTTGTTGAAGTCAAAATTTGCACCCCGGTTGACCAAGTTAAAATTAAAGTCAACCCCAAGCCAGGTGGGCCCAAGCCCAGGTCAAGCGGGCGGCCAGCCTCCCCGTGCCAACAACAAAATCATGTAATAAATAATTTTTATGTAATTGTTTATGCATGAATATAAACAAAATGGGCATAAAGCCAATATTTTGTAAGCCCATGGCTTATGTGCAAAAATGAAATGGCACATGAGCCATGGGATGGTTAAAATGTCATTTTTGTAAAGCCCAAGGGGCTATATGTAAATATGTAAGCCTATAAAAGGCAACATGATGATGAATAAGACACACTTTTCATTCTCTCCACAAAAAATTTAGATCTGAGATCTTTTGTGCCTCCTGCTCCTTCTCCAAGGTTCTAAACCTTCTCATTTCTTTTGAATAAAATCAAGAGTTTTACTCTTTCTTTTCAAAAACTAAGAAGTCTTCCACCACAAAACCCACAAAGGGGAACAGGATCTACCATTAGATCTCAGAAAGGAGAGATTTTTAGATCTCACATCTCTTGATCTTCAAGATCCGGCCAAACAACAGGAGGAAGAAGAAGAACCCCCCCTTCATCAGCTTCAAAACATCCTAGGAGTTTAACTCCATATATATATATAATAAATATTTCCTTTTTTTGAAGCATAGCTTCTGGTTCTAGGCTAAAAGCCTCCTTTTCTCGCCGGCGCTCAAGCGCAGAGAGCCCGCGTGCCGACACGTGGCGCGTTTGCGCTCGAGCGCTCGAACGCAAAGCGCTCGCGTGCCGACACGTAGCGCGTTTGCACTACAGCGCCCTGCGCTCAAGCTCAAAGCGCCCACATACCGACACGTGGCGCGCTTGCGCTCAAGCGCAAACGCTCGAGTGCAAGTCGCCCCGGTGCCGACACGTGGCGCGCTGGCGCTCAAGCGCAAGCGCTCGAGCGCAAGTCGCCCCGGTGCCGACACGTGGCGCGCTGGCGCTCAAGCGCAAGCACTCGGGCGCAAGTCGCCCCTGTGCCGACACGTGGCACGCTTGCGCTCAAGCGCAAGTGCTCAGGCGCAAGTCTCCCCCGTGCCGACACGTGGCACGCTTGCGCTCAAGCGCCCAGCGCTCAAGCGCAAGTCGCTCCTGTGCCGACACGTGGCGCACTTGCGCTCGAGCGTCAGGCGCTGAAGCGTAAAGCGCCCACGTACCAACACGTGGTGCGCTTGCGCTCAAGCGCCCAGTGCTCAAGCGCCCAGCGCTTAAGCGCAGAGCGCCCACGTGCTGACACGTGGCATTCTACCGCCTGAGAGCACAGCACCTAAGCGCACAGCGCTCGAGGCGCTGGCCCCCACGCATCCCTTGGATGTCTTTTCCTTTTTATATATATATATACATATATATATATACATATATATACATATGAATATATATGTACACATACACATACTCCATGACGCTGCCCCTGTTAGGAAATAATTTCTAACGGGGCGCTGCCCCGCACCCCGCAAGGGGGCTGCTAGCCCCTTGACCCCCAGCCCGCTATCCAGGTAGCGGGACCCCCATAAAAACTCTGCGTGGCTCCCGATATATCCAAAACCCCCCTTTCAAAAAACAACACATGCACACCGCACATTGAGTTCGCATGACCAGTTTAACCCGTTAATCGGAGGTTCCCTCGCCCCAAAGGCGAGGGGTAATTAACGGCAGCTTAGTCCGCAGCTGCCGGAGATTCGGATCCCCACAATCATTAAACCCCGGCCTACCCCAGGTAGGGGGAATCTGTAGTACGCCTGACAAGCGCGCGCGTATTCCCATCTCAATGGGATGACGAAAAACACCCTACACCTACTCTATCAATCAGGGTCATCCTATGAAACGAAAGTTCGGGTCTAATACCCCCCGTCTAAGTCTAAGTTCCGTAAGGTCAAGCCTAGGTTCCGAAATACACTCCCGCCCTAGACACCGCATATCAAACATAGATTCGAACGAAAGTTAAACCTAGGGCTCTGATACCAATTTTGTCACGACCCGAAATATTAGCTCGTGACCAGCACTTAAATCACGCAACGTCTAAAGGCGTAACGGAATTCAAGTAAGCTGAAACCCAGAAATCTAAACCTTTTAAGAAAAATAAAGGAGGTGAAGTTTTGAAATAAAGGTATAATGAAATCAAGTTTTCTTAATGCATAGGAAAGGAATATGAATGATGCAAGTGAAATTTACTAATTTAAAAACATGTTTCGTCTTTTAAAAATTTTGGCAGCATCTCCTTTGTATATTTTGATCCAAAACCACAAATACAAAATAAGAATAATGGCATCCCCAAGCGGGAGCTAGCTCTTTTCCAAACGGCGGATCACAACCACGCAATACAGCAGAAATAAATATACGACGCCTAACGGCGAAGTTCACCACAAAAGATAAAGAAATGAGCAAGACATAACCCCAAAAGTGAATATAAAAACCATCGCTCAAATCTCGCAACTACAAGTCTCACCAAGTCTCATCATTTATACAATTTACAAATTTTGATTGATGGAGTTAACTAGATACAATATGTAATATAGATACAAGAGTGGGTACGATACAAATGTCTCACCTACTAATGCAAAACACCCGAAAGCAACTGTGTGCCAGCGAAGCCGCTACTGATCCAAGCGGTCAACATGTAAGAACTGTGGCACAACGGGGGTGAGTTGCCAACCCGTGAGTAGAAAAATATCAACAAATAGAAATCGAATAAACAACGACTCCTAGGCCAACTATATCATAAAGGTAATACTATGATATCTAGGGTGACCGGGTCTGTATATGTGCCAATAAGGTAGTCAATACCTATATGCATGTGGATAACATCCAACAGTAATAATCAATGCATGTATATGGATCTCGTCCAATCATAATCAAGGTATGTATGCATGTGGATATCGTCCACCCAAAATCAAGGTATGCATGCACGTAAATATCATAATGGAGTGTGCATGAAAGTATGAGGATATATATTAACGGTGACCCTCCCGACACATCAAAATCGTAGAACCTGAGTGCCTAGTATCGGCACTCGAAAATATCATGAAAACCGTCCCCAGCATCGGCACGTAAATCCTCATATATCGGGCTCCGTCAGTCCGGATCGGCCCATGGGCTCCGTTAGTCCGGATCGGCCCATATCATCTCTCGACTCCGGATGGTATCTTCCGGATATCCGCCGAGCCCAAATGCTATCACCGGTAGGTAGTAGTCCCTATGCCAGGCTCATCGTCATCCACACGAAATCTCTCTCTAGCCCCGGGGCACCATACCAGGTCCACCATGTACCTGCAATCGGCCTCATCCGCCTCCTCGAATCAGGTTTCACATGTCGCTCTCAGAACCGAGAAAAACACATGGTGGACGCACTGAAATATCATATCAAGAGAAACCGGGTTTTTAAAACAACACATAATCTCTTTTAAAATATCCACGGTTCTCAAATCCAGAAATCTCATGAAAACAGCATACCTCAATGCGTAAAAATCATAGAGCATGTGTACGCGACATATAACAGAAATGTAAGTATATCAATATATCATGCAACATGGAACAGTGATATGACATATTAAGGGAAAAACGCTCTTTTAAATAATTACAGTTTTTAAAATATATCTTGCGGTTCCCAATTTCCTAATAAAATCAGTTATCTATGTAGGCACAATATGTATATGCGCAAGTATAGAGGTGCCAAGGTGTATATGTGCCAATATGGGTATGCAATGTGCATATGCGTAAGTATGGATGTATCAATGTATATGTGCACCAATATGGATATACAAATGTGTATATCCGCAAGTATATATATATCAATGTATATGTAAGCATGTTATGCGAAGAGTCATATCATGATGCAGCAATCCTACTATGTAATGACATGGCAATTATCGATGATGAAGTGTGTGAGCCGGCAAACCTGTGTACGTGTAATATACGCATCATCGATAATAGTGCAAGTGTACTAGCATTGGTATAAGCAATGCAATGCAAATAGTATGAATGCAGCATAAGCTAAATCATATGCAAATGCTGACGGGTATACGTATCTAATATGACCGAGTCGGGGAATCTATCAATCGGCATCCAGCCTAACAACATCGCGTACGGTATGATCCATCGTACAGCAACCTCTAGTCAAGGGTAAGGATCAATCATCAAGTCAAACTCATCACGCACGGAAAATCATTGTACGGCGGCATTAAGATAATAGGGATCCTATCATCCTATAAGACAAATGAGGGTACGGCCTAATATCACATGCGGCCTATCATCCATGATTCACAATATTCTATATATATATATATATATATACACCTATGTCCCGGTTCTCATCCGCAATAATCTCATATCAGGGGACCAGCAGGGTATTAATCATCTCGATCGACTCTCATCCGTATACCAACATATTATCATATCATCGTATCATCATATCATCATATCAGTCTTATATTCTTTCATCACATTTATATCACACATCAAATCGAATTTACATAAATATTCTATCTCTACTAAGTATAAGTATCTAATCTAACATACACACCCGAACCATACAATCAAATTTTTAAAGAAGCGAATCGTAGTTTTGAAAATAGGGGCTATGGTGTTTTTAAGGAAAAGATATCATTTGAAAATCCGTAACATCCCTCAAGGTATATATTTAAAAGATACATACTGTTGGATATATATGCCCTAGAGGCCTACATTGTATAGGATGCTTGGGATATGTATGTACATGAGAGTCTTGCTTGATATGATAGTACGCTATTTGGTTTGACTTTGTCTTAACGTATGATATTTTTTTACTTGGTATTTATATATATATGTTGATAAAGCCCATAGGGTGTTTTGTCTGACTACCGGCGTTGTGATGGCAGTCATACTAGTGGGAGCTGAATAGTCAATAGGCACACCCTTGGATGTCCCTGGTCGCAGGAGTATCGAGATTGGGCATCGATACTCCGGAGTAGACTAGTGTATACATATCTAGACCCTGACGAGGGGCAATGGATTGGTCCCGCAACCATTGATGGTGTTCACCTAAGATTGTATACAGATGCTCACTGGGTGTGAGTACACCGGACAGGACTCGCCGAGAACTGACTGGATGGCATTATACCTAACGTCAGATAGCAGTTCTCATGTAACATGTGTGCAGATAGTCCGTTGACTTAAGGTCATCATTTGTCTCGTGTGAGTTCCCACTGTGCTTTGATTATTACCCTACCACGGCTCAAAGGAGTCATGAAAACAGGTTTCAGTTGGGCACAGTCCCGAGCCACGTGGAGGCAGTGAGCGACTGTTAGGGATTCGTCTCTCCCGGTATAGGGAGTTGATATCGCACTGTGGTCGGTTGGTCATTACCATAAGTCCCTGGCCATGGCTGATTGAGAATTACTGATGGAATGATCAGTAGATTCTCGGGTGGTCTTGAACCATACCGACACGACTTGTACGGTTATTAGGGGTCTGACGTCCACCACCTCCCTAGACCATACATGCGATACTCTTAGAGGAACAGACCAGACTGCGCGGATATTGTCACAGACAGGCTCAGTAGGATTTCAGATGGGTTACCTCATCAGCTTTCTTATCGACAACTACCTGGGGACCGTTACGTACAGCTAGTGCCGCTTGCGGTCTGTGTTAAACCCACTGCCAGCGTAGTAGTTGAGTCTTTAGAGTCCCACATAGAGATTTCCCAAACCCAGGCGAAAAGATATAGAGGTCGTATGGTTTTACGACAATGGTTCGGACGCATACGTGTTTGAACGCACGTACGACATTCGGACAGTTTTTACTAGCCGGCTTTGGTTTAAGCCAGATTCTGGTATCAGGTTATTGGATTTATACAGTCTAAAGTTTTTCCGTGTTTTCACGGATGAGAGGGGCGTTCTCGTAATTTTCCGAGAAGCTTCTAGAAGGATGTGACATGGAGGGAGAGGTGGCATTTTCATTTAATGATTTAGTGACTCATTGTGAGTGATTCATCATGTCATTAATGCATTATTAAATGCTTAATGACTCACATAATGAATCACCCACTTGCATTAATGAAACATGATGAATAATCTCATATTATTCATTTCTTTTTATTCATTATGTTTCATATATCAAGTGAGAAGCTATTTCATTATTATTATTATCATCATTATCATCTTCTCACTCACTCTCTTCAAGTTCTCTCTCCTTCACCAAACCTAATCCTACCCTCATGAGTTGAGAACAAGGATTAGGAAAGACTAATTACTCCATAACCTATCTCTACATCACCTTAGCTACTCTATTTAGCAACTAGAGAAACTAAGTAACCTCAAGTTTAGAGGTTATAGCTTGGATTAGGGTTCTCGGGTGGATCGTCTATCACGGAAGAAAGCCGAAGAGGACGTGGAGATCCAAAGAGGCCGCAGATAACATTAAGACGAAGGACTAGAACCGTTTGGTATAATCTCTTAACATAGTAGTTTAGAATTCTATAGCTTTTGTTAAAACTTGTTTAGCAAACGATTCATACGGTTATTCGATGTTTAATCATAGAACAAGATTGTTATTCATATTTCCGCCTCCCCATAAGTATTGGGGTATTGAACATCGACTTACAGTGGTATCAGAGCCTAGCTAAACAGTATTTAACACACTTGCAAATTTGTATGAATTTCGAACGGAAAAACAAACCGGAAAAACCCCGATATCATGTACTTTCTGTCGAATTTTAAATGAGGTCCAAAAATTTTTCAGGGACCTTCAGAATGACCTAAATGAATGTATTAGAACACCCAAGAAAATTGGGCTCATGAATCGGCCATAGCGCCGCGGAACCGCGGCCGATCCTACCGATCCGCCGCGATTCCGCCGCGCTTTGGACGATTCATCATCCCAAGTTTCTTGTGTTGTTTCTCTGTGATATTTGGTGTTTTCTGGTAATTTTTATTTTTGCTCAGGTTTCAGATTTACAGAGAAGTATTGCAGCAAAATTAAATGTGTTTAATCGATCGAAATTATACAGTATTTGCTTGTTTGATTATATCTGTGAAATGTTTTATGTGTTCGTAAACCTCTCCTAACTGCTAGTATGTCGGTTGGCAGGGGGTTGCACATATCTGTGATGTTATATATAACTGTTTGTGTATATAAACTGTATTGGACTGTTGTGGTGTTTGGCCGGGTTTTGTGATGGGTTTTTGTATTAATTCATTTGATGTAAATGTAATAAGTTGTAATATTATTTTGCGGGGCATATCCATATTGCGGTTGTAGCCACCGTTGTATTATTTCTTTTTACTGTTTTTGCTCCTAGGATAGACCCAAGGTGGGGTGCACAAACTACCGGGTATTTTGAAGTGTTGGGGCAGACCGCTTCACTTCTGGTACTTGGCGGGTAGTTTGCCGTACCCGTAGGGGTCTGGGGTGGGAAAATGGCTATTCATCACAACTGTGTAATCCGTCTTTCATTGCAGGCTCAAACGAAATGCGGATTGCTTGCAAATCCAATATTGTTTATCTGTGATCTGGAATGCCTATTATTGCGTCTGACGAATGTACAATATCTATATATGATAGCTATTTAGACGTCGCTTATGTTTTACACCCGCGCTAGCCCAGCCCCCGCTCTGTCGTTAGTTAAGTAACCTAATGGGTGATGACGGGACCCCATGGCGAATGCGGATGGCATAAGAGGACGTTGTATTTTCGTTGTTATCTGTAATGATAGGTTAAAGATGGGACGCATTATTATTAATGCAAAGAAAATAAAACCTAAACTGAATCGTTGGAACAATTTCTAAAAACCACTCGGTTTTCTTGAAAAAGCAAATTTTAAATGCGGAGCTTAAACCACTCCTTTTAATAAAAGCTATCTTAGTTCCTTCGATCAAATCAAGTTCACTACGTTAACGGTTTTTTGCCAAAAACCAGCCGTAACCCTCCGTCGTTTCAAATAGACAGCACATCGTATTCATGCTATGCTTGTTGGCCTACGTCAAGGCATAGTGAATGGTAGCAGTGTGTGTGCCTATTTGTTGCATAGATAGATGCATTAGTTTAATACAGACATACACCTTGTTGGCCTACGTCAAGGGCTTGTACGATGTATTTAAATTAATCAGGACAACGACGGGTAGAACTTGACTTGCGTCTTATGACTTGTTGGCCTACGTCAAGGTCTATAAGAGCTTGGGGTAAAAATCACATCGAGAGTTTCAAACATAAAGGAAACTTGCAGATTTAGCTTACCTTCTGGAGTGTGGTGACTAGAGTGGCTTCCATCTAGGGCATCATGCAATGATAGTTGGATCCCGATCCCACTGATGAGTAGGATTACTCTCGGGAATTTCTCTCACTTAACAATCAATGCTATAAACCAAGTAGGTGCCTAGAAAGGTGTTAGAGGGGCTACGCCTCCAGGGAAAAGAGGTTCTTTAATTAAGGAACTTCGCGAAAGCGTTGGAAAACCTCCCTCGAAGTACCAACACCAGCCTGGCTGAAAGGTTAAGCAAGAATTGTAACGTGTGATTAAATCCTGACTAGTTCTTCTTTTAGGTTTTGAAGAAGGATTTGAGGAAACAGTGGGAGCCATCCTGTTTAGATAAAATAATAACCAATCTAAACTTGCAAGAGCATATGCTGAGTGTTTTCTTTTCTCTCTCTCTGGCAGCTACCATGACTGGACTAAAACTATTACTTGAAAAGAATATACTGACCGGGCAGAACTATAAAGATTGGCTAAGGAACGTCAATATTGCGCTGACTTATGACAAAGTTGCATATGTTACCACCGCTGTTCCTCCCCTTATCCCAGGACCAGATTCCTCAGTTGCGGACAAGAAAGTTCGTAAAACCTGGGATCTAGACTGTGAGCGAGCTAAGTGTATCGTGCTGGCGTCCATGAATAATGAACTCCAGAAACAGCACGAGAGTATGGATATTGTATCCATATTCCTCCATTGCAAGGAATTGTATGGTGAACACTCCCGTATCGCGAGGTACGAAACCTCAAGGAAACTCTTCCAGATGAGGTTAGCTCCAGGATCGCCTGTTGGAGAGCACGTCCTCAAAATGATCACCCTCATTGAGGAACTCGCAAACCTGGGATGCGTGCTAGAGAATGATTTGTATATCGACTTGATTTTGCAGTCCCTTCCCCACACCTTCTCTCAGTTCGTGCTGAACTTCAACATGCACGAAATGGAAGCGGATCTTCCAAAGCTCCTCAATATGTTGAGGGTAGAAGAGACCTCCTTGAAAAAGGAGAAGACCCCCGTTCTGTATGTTGGCCAATCATCTTCTTCTAAATCTAAAGCGAAAGCTAAAGGGAAGAAGAAGATGAAAGCCACCAAACCGAAGGGTGGGGTCAAGAAGGTGCAGGGAACGAACTGTTGGAGATAGTGCCCTCAGAGTCAATTATTAGGTCACAGGTACGTGATTGTAATGATTGAGGGAGGACCTATCCCGGTAGGACAGTCTTACTCGAGATGATAGTATGCTATCTGGTTTACCTTTATCATCGTGCACTGCTTTAGGTGACATGACAGGTCACTATTGCACGTTGATAGAGCCTCTAGGATTCTTGCTTGACTACCGGCAGTATGAGGGCGATCATACACGTGGGAGCTGGTAGTCTACAAGCATATCCTTAAAAGGTCCCTAGTCGTGGGAGTTTCGAGACCGGGCATCGATACTCCATTAGTAGACTAGTGTATACAGTCGAGACCCCGACGAGGGGCGGTGGCCGGTCTCACAAGCCACTGGTGTCAGTTGGATTACCTAAGATGTATACAGGTGCTCATTGGGTTATGAGTATACCGGACAGGACTCGCCGGGAACATGCTAGTTGGTCATATACCAGACGTCAGATGGCAGTTCCCAGGTGACATGTGTGCAGGTTAGTTCATCGACCTGGGGATCGTCATTTGTCTCGTGTGAGTTCCCACTGTATTTTGATTACCACCCTACCACGGCTCAAAGGAGTCGTGCAAACAGGTTTTAGTTGGGTACAGTCCCGAGCCACATGGAGGCAGTGAGCGTATCTTCAGGGGTTCGTCTCTCCCGGTATTGGGGGTGAGGTCGTGCTGTGTCTAGGAGAGCCATTACACAAAGTCCTTGGCCAAGGCAAGGAGATTTACTGGTAGGTATTCCAGTAGTATCTCAGGATGTTCTGGGCTTCACTCCGACACGACTTGTACCGCTTTTGGGGGTCTGACTTTTACCAACCCCCTAGGCCCGCCATGCGATACTCATAGACGAACGGACCGGACTGCACGGATATTGTCACTGACAGGCTCAGTAGGGTGTCAGGATGAGTTCACTCATCGACGTCCCTTTTTAGTCAATAGCTGGTGGCCCGTCACGTATTGGCTTATACCTCTGACGTGCTAGTGGTTAAATCCACAACCATAGTATTGACGAGTCTTTAGAGTCCACCACACTTTCAGTTACTCAAGCTTTCGGGCGAAACGCTGTAGAGGCCGTATGGAGATATGGCAGGTTCCGATCAGATGCGTGCGGTATTGCACGGATCAGGATCAGACAGTTTGTACTAGTGGCCGTATGGTTATATGGCAGGGTTCGATCAGATACGTGCGGTATTGCACGGATCAGGATCGAACGGATATAACTAGCCGGCTTTGGCTTAAGCCGGTCCTAGTTTAGTACAGTGTAGATTTTGTCTCACTGCATTTGTATCCGGACGGAATACAGATGCGGGTGTGTATGCACAGTATGGGGGTTTTCCTGTAATTTATTACGGGACCAGTTTTCTGGAGTTGCCAGTTTGCATTCCGTTCCGGCCGGTTTTCCTTTGTTCTTTCCCGGCCGGACTTTTCAGATGGAGGGTGTTATTTGCAATTGTGCAAATAACATTTGTGGAGGGGGTATCTTGCTTATTGGTGGCATCATGATGGCTTTTCATGATGAGATCCTTTTTCTTTCTTTTCTTTGCTTTATGAGATTAGAAATGAAAAGAGGTTTGATGTTGATTTAGTGATGATTATGTTTAGGGTTGTGGTCACCACTTTTTGCATCCTACACTCACCTCCCTCTTGTTATCATATTGTTTTTGCTCCACCATTTTATTCTCACTTGATAAGAGGTTTTTGTTCATGGTTGAGAAAAAGAAAGAGAGAAAGAAAAGAGAAGAAGAGAGTTTCATCTTCATCCTTGAGAGTGTTTCATTTGATTGATCTTATTTCATGTTAAGAAAAATGCAAGCACCATTTTTCTTGTCTTGTTTCCTCCATCATCCACAAATGGCAACCAAACCCCAAAAGAGACTATGATTCTACACTACACTTCCTACAGCATATCTTGAGCATGTCGATTTGCCGGCTTCATGCGCGAGTTGCCTCGGTATTGAGGTGGGAGCCCGTAAAAGTACCCGGCTTCGTGGTGCCCTTTCCGACGAGGAGGAGACGGACGGAGATCCCGCGAGGAGATCGGAGTGGAGATGAAGACCGGAGGACTCGGATCGTATGGTATACTTCTCTACCCCCTCTCTAGATAGCTTAGACTAGTTTAATGGCACGATCCGGGGTTTAGTGCGCGGTGGTGCCGGTTTTGCTAAGTCCGCAAAAATTTAAGTTTACCACCGTTTCCGCGTTTGGCCGTCGGATTGACGGCCGGGGCGCCGCCGTGCACTTACAGTGGTATCAGAGCCTCGCCATTAACATCGTCTAGCTTCGTTTGATGTGTTTCGCAGTTCCGATCGACCAAAATTCCAAAAACCGTATTTTTCCTTCACATCAGTTTCTGTTGAAATTTTTTGAAGTCTAAAAATTTTTCAGGTTGTAAATTATTGATGTACTGGAAAATGTAAGAGCTCTGTAAAAATTCGACGAAGTAATTCCACAGTGGGAGCGCAGAAGCGCCGCGAAAACCCCATTCCCGCGGCCCTTCCGCCGCGCACTATTCACATGACGTCACCAATTTTTTACAGAGGCCTTATTGACTTAAAATATGGGTTTTGGAATATTAAAATTGGGCCCAGGATTTCTGTGAGTGCTACAGTTTTGATTGAGGGCCCACTTGTTAATTTTTGGTCAATCGGAAAATTTTAAACACATTTTTCACAGTATTTACATTATATCTGCGACCGTGAATGTCACTCGATCGGTAAATCCCGTCTAACTGCTATAGCCCGGTTAGACGGATTTGCGAACGTGACTTTCACGTTGATGTTCTATGTATTTGCTGTGTTGTTGCGGATCGGTCGTGGGGGATAGCCTGGATGCAATACTAGTACTGTGCTGTTGTATTATGTACATTTGATATTGCGGGGCGAGCGTCCGACATGTGGACTGCCGTCACTGCCCGTTTGTATTATTCTTTTGGGGCACGACCTGGTTGCGGTCGATGTACCCGTTGTATGTATATTTTACTTTCTGTACTAGGATTGCCCCGCGGAGGGGTGCACGGATAACCGGGTTCTGGAGGGCAACAAGCCCGCATCTCATGGCATTGAGACGGAGGGGGCTTCACTCTGGGATTGGCGGGCTACTCGCCGCACTCGTAGGGGGTACAGGTTGACCCAGGAGGGGTGCCCAAGTTACCGGATTCCGTGAAGTGCTGGGTGGTCTATTCACGGTGCTGAAGGGGGCTGCCTCGCTTCAGGTTTTGGCGGGTGACTTGCCGCGCCCGTAGGGGTCTAGGATTTCATTGCACAGGCTATCCACACGACCAGGGGAACGTCGGGTTTCAGTAGTGGCTCTGTGAAACCCGGGGATCCCAGATATCTGTATTGTTTCTGTGATGCTGTTCATTCTCTGTGATGTTGCATTTCTTTCACGCCTTGAGCGAAATATAATATATTGGTATATATATTAGTAGATGTTGTATATGTTTTTCATCCGCGCTAGTCCAGTCCCCGCTCTGCCGTTAGTTAGCTAACCTAACGGGTGATGACGGGACCCAGTGGCGAATGCGGATGGCATATACGTACGTCAGTATATTTTCGTTCTTTGTGGTGTGATTAATTGATGGGACTGCATTGATTCGGATCAATGCAAGTTAAAAACAAACCTAATCTGATGTTGTTGGAACATTTTTCAAAAAGCTGTTATTGCAAGGACGTTCACTTTTGTTTTGCATCGTGGTATTCATTTGGGATATCCTGCACCCCATTCTACGGGGAAAGAGCCGAGATCCCTTCACCGGGAGTGACCTCTTTAGTAAAGGTTTTCGTCACTATATTTTCTAAAAAGCTATCCGTTCCTTCAACGATATCAAGTTCATTACGTTAAAGGTTTTCGCCAGAAACCATTCGTAGCCCTCCGTCGTTTCATATGGGTGGTCAATAGTATTCAAGCTGTGTATGTTGGCCAAAGTCAAGGCACAGTGATTGGTAGCTATTGGGGTATTCATATGCAGCATAGATAGATGCGTTGGTTTGGGACAGTCGTACTGCCATTTTGGCCAAAGTCAAGGGTATGTACGGGTGGATTCAAATTAACCTGGAGAATGACGGGTAGAACTTGACATGTGACTTATGATATGTTGGCCAAAGTCAAGGTCATAAGAGCATGGGGCAGAAATCACATCGGGAGTTTCAAAAGAACTGAAACTTGCCAGATATGCGCATACCTTCTGGAGTGTGATACCGTGAGCGGATTCCGTCACGTTATCGTGCGATGAGAGTTGGATCCCGATTCCCACTGATGAGTTGGTTTACTCCTCGGGTGACCCCGACTAATTCTTCTTTCAGGTTTGGAGGAGAATTTGAGGTACAGTGGGAGGATTCCAGATTAGATAAATTGGTAACCATTCTGATCTAGGTTAGAGTGCACGCTGAGTGTTTCTTTTCTCTCTCTCTCTGGCAGCGACCATTGACCCGACCCTAGACTATGACTCAGTGACCAAGTTGACCGAACCTACTTAACACTGGCTTTTGGATTGTCAGAGTTGCAGACCTCATTGCCACTCCTACTTATACCCTTTTCTCCAGGACACCCCGTATTGCTACGAACGTCCACTTCCATTGGACAAAACCATCGTATGGTTAGATACGAACTCGAAAGAATTTATTCGAGGATGGTTTCCGGTTCTGGAGAAAACGGATAGGATTATTCAGTTGTCTTTTCCTTTTACCCTCTCTCAGGTTACGAGTACTCCTTGGTTTAGGGATAGTACACCTATTACGCAAATTGGATTGTCTTCTTCCAAACCTTAGGCTGGTGCCGACCGGTAGGGAATGAAGAAAACCAATTAGCATAACGATGGTGTGCAGAAGGTATTAAGTTCAGACAAAGCAAGGGATTAGTAAGAGGGCAAAGTAAATTGCAACAGATATTCACGACCAAACCAAGTATTTCTTCGCCAATCCTAAATCACCTTTGTATTTCTCCAGGACACTCCGTATCACTACGAAGATCCCATTTTATTGGATAATCCATCGTATGGTTATATACGAACTCGAAAGGAACTTGTTCCAGTTCGGGGATGGATCCTGGTTCAGGAGAAATAGGAATAAAGTACATTCAGGTGTCTTTTATCTTCACCTTCTCTCGCGTTGCGAGTGCTCCTAGGATTAGGACAGTACACCCTTTATGCTTTTTGGATAGTCTTCTTCCAAACCATAGGCTGGTGCCGAACGGTAGGGAAGGAAGAAAACCATTTGGCTTAAAGGGGTGTACAGAAGGTAATGACTAAAGACATATAAAGGGATTTGGAGAGATGGCAAAGAATTATACGGTTATAGTTGTGAATCTGGATAATGGTAGAGGCATTACTAGGAATACCAGAATACCCCATCGAAACATTTTAATGTTTCAGTTCAACTGTGTACTGTTAAAAGAAAACTGATTTCCCGATTAGACACTTGCTCCAGGGTATGTATTTACCAGGTATGATTCTCACATCTGTATGGTTTTACAGATGATGAGTGGGAGTAAGTTATTGGGAATTGGGTGATCATCCTCATTATATCGGGATTCGTTGTAATCGGTGATATTTGAGGAAGTCACCTGGGTAGTTTGCAGGTCGGCAAATATTTGGTTTTGAATATCCGCTGTTATGCACCAATTTCAAATTGATATATCTGTACGTCTATTTTCATAGAGTGAGATATACCTTTCTGAAATTATGTCTACGACATTTACCTATATCAGTGGATGGTTAGGTAAGGAGCATTAAACAGCGGTGTAATTCTTCATAACCAAAGGTACAGTTTTCAACCTACGACACACAGTGAATGAGTTATCAGACTCAAGAGACTTATACAGAGTATTGTATGTTGTCCAGGGTCCATCAGGACAGAGGGGTTGGTCCTCATACAACATTCAGTTTACTTATGACTTCTCTAGTTTTTAGACAGGTGTTTCGTGGAAACGCAGGGTCCGAATTTAGAGAAGTTATTGGTATTTGAATAGAGTGGAGAACCAGGTGTCACAAGTATCGGGATTCTTCAAAGTGATCGAAGATGTAGATACTTGTGTATGGTGTTCAGTTGATAGTAATGATTAAGAGAACTTGCTTCTCTTTCAGGTTACTCATAATTGGAAGTATTCCTAAGTTGAGTAACGCTGATCGGCCTCCTTCCATTTAGTTGACATGCACTGGAGATAGCTGCATGATTTGAATCTGGTTCAATTAAATCAGTGCCTCTGGTCCTATATTGAATATAGTACAGTTCGTATCTTAACATTGTTAAGGTACGGGGAGTTGTCCGGCTTATGATTAAAACCAGACTCTGGATAAACTCAAGGCACGTTTCTGTAATGGCTGTTTGTGGGTTAACCCAGGCTATGACGAGGGTTGACTTTCTACCATCCGGCAGATCAATAGAAATATTGTTCTAAACTCGCCACAGTTTTATTAAAAATGGATTTTTTCAAAAACAGTAGTGGGAGTATGGTAGAACTGGAAGTGATTCCAGAACCGCAAACGATTACTGAAGATTTGATAAGGAACCTAAAGATTCAATCTAATTTGACATTCCATTGGCCACTCCGCAGATAAGGTGGGTAACTTCAGGCACCCGAGAGGTACTCCGGTAGCCTCAAGGACGGTGACAGGGAAGTTCTTGTTTACACACAATTACCATTGCTGTTGTTCCAGGCTGCGAGACCAGGCGGGAAGATGAGTATAGCGTCGTTCTAAACTAGTTTTAGAAGTGTACGTCTATATGACTCTGCCAGAGGGTTGTCGTACTCAGTGGGAGCAGCGGAAGCATTGGTGGACAGGTAGCTTATGTCTATTTATAGACTAAAGCAGATATAGCGGAGATAGATCATCTATTTCTGACGTGACAGTCATGGGTTTGACTTCATCAGAATAGGGGATGGATCTGTTGAGAAGGTAGTAGGGTGTGGTGTCATGGTATCTGGATGACATACACAGAATAGGAAGAGAAACTCCTATACTACAATCGGTTATACTTTGGTCGTCACACAGTGGTTTCTCCACAGAGGAAATGGATTTTATATCTGACATACTGGTTACTGGATCTATGGTTTTAGATCTAGATTTGGGTGGTTTCCCAATCAGGGTACTTGACAGCATTCTAAGAGTATTTAGGATGGACGACTCCTGGCACGGTAGTGTACCTGCAGGTAATGGAGTCACCCTCTCCAAAGGTGTCTTACAGACTAAAGGGGAGAGGGACGTGCATGATTGGCAGATCACTTGCTCAGGTAATTGAGTCAATCGTGAGATGTCAAGTACCACACCAGATGTTGTTCTTGCACTAGATGCAATAAGTTGACATTAATCCAATCCTGGAGAAACAGTCGGAAGCAGTTTTAGAACATAAGTGGATGTTCTAGGGATATGATAACGACAGCCTTATTCGGGAGACAGTTATCATTCCAGGCTTCCAAGGTGACATGGACGACAAGAAGGTTGTCAGAGTTATAGTTTTTCCTTCTGATGAGGGGCAGTATTTTGGACAGGTGGTCCAAGGCAATACTGAGGGAGGCATGGCGCGCAGGATACTGATTAAGTTCAGTTGACGATACAGTCTAAGAAGTTTGGATTTGGAGTTCATTTATGAGCTAGGTCCCATCAGACATCCAGACATTCTAAGACAGGTATTACTCATTTCGGGAGATGGCTTTCTCCGCGAACTTGAGATATAGAGAGACATAGAAAGGAACATCAAGGCGGATCCACTCACTGAGGCTATTCCTCGAACGCAAGAGTTTCGCAAACAGGCTTTGTGAGACTGACCAGTAGAGGAGTTGGGTGTTCGGTATCACACGGGCTGTGAGTATGCGACATCGCAATAATTAGCCTTGAGTGCAAGTGGGAGATTGTTGGAGATAGTGCCCTCAGAGTCAATTATTAGGTCACAGGTACGTGATTGTAATGATTGAGGGAGGACCTATCCCGGTAGGACAGTCTTACTCGAGATGATAGTATGCTATCTGGTTTACCTTTATCATCGTGCACTGCTTTAGGTGACATGACAGGTCACTATTGCACGTTGATAGAGTCCCTAGGATTCTTGCTTGACTACCGGCAGTATGAGGGCGATCATACACGTGGGAGCTGGTAGTCTACAAGCATATCCTTAAAAGGTCCCTAGTCGTGGGAGTTTCGAGACCGGGCATCGATACTCCATTAGTAGACTAGTGTATACAGTCGAGACCCCGACGAGGGGCGGTGGCCGGTCTCACAAGCCACTGGTGTCAGTTGGATTACCTAAGATGTATACAGGTGCTCATTGGGTTATGAGTACACCGGACAGGACTCGCCGGGAACATGCTAGTTGGTCATATACCAGACGTCAGATGGCAGTTCCCAGGTGACATGTGTGCAGGTTAGTTCATCGACCTGGGGATCGTCATTTGTCTCGTGTGAGTTCCCACTGTACTTTGATTACCACCCTACCACGGCTCAAAGGAGTCGTGCAAACAGGTTTTAGTTGGGTACAGTCCCGAGCCACATGGAGGCAGTGAGCGTATCTTCAGGGGTTCGTCTCTCCCGGTATTGGGGGTGAGGTCGTGCTGTGTCTAGGAGAGCCATTACACAAAGTCCTTGGCCAAGGCAAGGAGATTTACTGGTAGGTATTCCAGTAGTATCTCAGGGTGTTCTGGGCTTCACTCCGACACGACTTGTACCGCTTTTGGGGGTCTGACTTTTACCAACCCCCTAGGCCCGCCATGCGATACTCATAGACGAACGGACCGGACTGCACGGATATTGTCACTGACAGGCTCAGTAGGGTGTCAGGATGAGTTCACTCATCGACGTCCCTTTTTAGTCAATAGCTGGTGGCCCGTCACGTATTGGCTTATACCTCTGACGTGCTAGTGGTTAAATCCACAACCATAGTATTGACGAGTCTTTAGAGTCCACCACACTTTCAGTTACTCAAGCTTTCGGGCGAAACGCTGTAGAGGCCGTATGGAGATATGGCAGGTTCCGATCAGATGCGTGCGGTATTGCACGGATCAGGATCAGACAGTTTGTACTAGTGGCCGTATGGTTATATGGCAGGGTTCGATCAGATACGTGCGGTATTGCACGGATCAGGATCGAACGGATATAACTAGCCGGCTTTGGCTTAAGCCGGTCCTAGTTTAGTACAGTGTAGATTTTGTCTCACTGCATTTGTATCCGGACGGAATACAGATGCGGGTGTGTATGCACAGTATGGGGGTTTTCCTGTAATTTATTACGGGACCAGTTTTCTGGAGTTGCCAGTTTGCATTCCGTTCCGGCCGGTTTTCCTTTGTTCTTTCCCGGCCGGACTTTTCAGATGGAGGGTGTTATTTGCAATTGTGCAAATAACATTTGTGGAGGGGGTATCTTGCTTATTGGTGGCATCATGATGGCTTTTCATGATGAGATCCTTTTTCTTTCTTTTCTTTGCTTTATGAGATTAGAAATGAAAAGAGGTTTGATGTTGATTTAGTGATGATTATGTTTAGGGTTGTGGTCACCACTTTTTGCATCCTACACTCACCTCCCTCTTGTTATCATATTGTTTTTGCTCCACCATTTTAATTCTCACTTGATAAGAGGTTTTTGTTCATGGTTGAGAAAAAGAAAGAGAGAAAGAAAAGAGAAGAAGAGAGTTTCATCTTCATCCTTGAGAGTGTTTCATTTGATTGATCTCATTTCATGTTAAGAAAAATGCAAGCACCATTTTTCTTGTCTTGTTTCCTCCATCATCCACAAATGGCAACCAAACCCCAAAAGAGACTATGATTCTACACTACACTTCCTACAGCATATCTTGAGCATGTCGATTTGCCGGCTTCATGCGCGAGTTGCCTCGGTATTGAGGTGGGAGCCCGTAAAAGTACCCGGCTTCGTGGTGCCCTTTCCGACGAGGAGGAGACGGACGGAGATCCCGCGAGGAGATCGGAGTGGAGATGAAGACCGGAGGACTCGGATCGTATGGTATACTTCTTTACCCCCTCTCTAGATAGCTTAGACTAGTTTAATGGCACGATCCGGGGTTTAGTGCGCGGTGGTGCCGGTTTTGCTAAGTCCGCAAAAATTTAAGTTTACCACCGTTTCCGCGTTTGGCCGTCGGATTGACGGCCGGGGCGCCGCCGTGCACTTACACGAACAAGGCAGGAAGGGTGAAGGCAGAAAAGAACGAGTGCTTCTATTGTCACAAGCAAGGGCACTGGAAGAAGGACTGTATGGCCTTTAAAGCCAAGGACATGAAGCAAGCTGTTGCTTCTGCTTCAGGTGTGTTCGTAATCGAAAATTGTCTTTCAGTAAACTCTACTTCATGGGTACTTGATACCGGTTCTGGTTCTCACATCTGTAATTCTTTGCAGGATCTGAGAAATAGTAGACTACTGGGGGCAGGTGATATGACTCTCCGGATGGGCAATGGAATGCATGTAGATGCAGTTGCAATAGGGGAATATCACCTAGGGTTGAATAGTGGACACATTTTGGTATTGTACAGCTGTTTTTGTATTCCCAGTATGTTGTGTAATATTATATCAGTATCTTTGTTGTCTAATAAAGGATATAATTTTGTGCTTGAAAGAAATGTCATGAACATTCTCCTAAATCAAGAACTGATTGGGTTTGGCACACTGGAAAATGGCATATACATACTTAATCAACCTCAAATTTTCAATATTCAAAACACGCGTAAAAGAAAGGCTCCAGATTCGAATCAAGCCTTCCTATGGCATTGTAGACTTGGTCATATAAATGAAACAAGGTTGACTAAGTTACATAAAGATGGATATCTAGATCCATTTGAATATTTATCATATGCAACTTGTCAATCATGTATCAAAGGAAAAATGACCAAATCTCCGTTCACCGGACACGGAGAAAGAGCCACTGAACTCTTGGGACTAGTACACAGTGATGTATGTGGTCCGATGTCTATACATGCACGAAGTGGTCACTCCTACTTCATCACTTTTACTGATGACTTCTCTAGGTATGGACATATGTTCTTAATGAAGCATAAATCCGAGGCTTTTGAGAAGTTTAAGGAATATAAAAATGAAGTAGAGAAACATACTGGTAAAAGCATCAAGACACTTCGATCTGATCGAGGTGGAGAATACTTAAGTACCAGTTTCCTTGAACACTTAAAAGCGAATGGAATTCTCTCTCAGCTTACTCCACCTTATACACCTCAGCATAATGGTGTATCAGAAAGAAGGAATCGCACGCTATTAGATATGGTGCGTTCAATGTTGAGTAGTGCTGAGTTGCCACTTTCCTTCTGGGGATTTGCTCTAGAATCAGCCGCATACCTATTGAATAGAGTTCCAACTAAGTCTGTACCTACCACTCCATATGAAATGTGGTGTGGGAAGAGACTATATCTCAAGTATATCAAGATATGGGGGTGTCCGGTATATGTTAAAAAGCATAATCCGGACAAGCTCGAAGCACGATCGGTTTTATGCAAGTTTGTAGGATACCCCAAGCATTCAAGGGGGTACATGGTCTACCACACTGAAGAACAAAAGGTGTTTGTCGCTCGTCACATTGTCTTCTTAGAAAGCGAATTTCTTGCAAAAGAAATTAGTGGGAGCGCGGTAGAACTGGAAGAAATTCCAGAACCTCAAACTGCAACCGAAGACTTAGAAGAAACTCAGATTTCAATAGAACATGACGAACCAACGCCACTCCGCAGATCTAGTAGGCTTTCTCATCCTCCTGAAAGATACTATGGTTTTCTTCTTGATGGGGATCGAGAGGATTGCATCATCGATGATGATGAGACTACTAGTTTTCAGCAGGCTATCACGAGTAGCGACTCAGTGAAGTGGCTGGATGCAATGAGATCCGAAATGGAATCCATGTACACCAATAAAGTATGGACTTTAGAAGTTGCTCCTCCTGGGGTAAAACCAGTTGGGTGCAAATGGATCTTCAAAAAGAAGATTGGTACATTTGGACAAGTGGAAACCTACAAAGCTAGACTAGTAGCAAAAGGTTTTCGTCAAAGACCAGGATTGGACTATGATGAAACTTTTTCACCAGTAGCTATGCTTAAATCCATTCGGATAATGCTTGCAATTGCTGCCTTCCATGACTATGAAATCTGGCAAATGGATGTAAAAACAGTTTTTCTAAATGGACATCTAGAAGAGAGTGTTTACATGGATCAACCAGAAGGTTTCTTAGACAGTGGGAGCAGCGGAAGAGTGTGCAAATTGCTTAAATCCATTTATGGGTTAAAGCAAGTATCGCGGAGTTGGAACATCTGCTTTGATGAAACAGTCAAGGAATTTGACTTTATCAAAAATATAGATGAACCATGTATTTATAGGAAGATTGTAGAAGGAGCAGTAGTCTTCCTCGTTTTGTACGTCGACGACATACTACTGATAGGGAATGATATCCCTATACTACAATCAGTAAAGCTCTTCTTGTCACAGAAATTCTCCATGAAAGACTTGGGAGATGCATCATACATTCTGGGCATTAAGATCTATCGAGATAGATCTAATAGAATATTGGGACTTTCACAGTCCATGTATATAGACACTATACTAAAGAGATTTAGTATGGAAGATTCCAAGCGCGGCAATATGCCCGCTTGTCACGGAATTACCCTCTCCAAGGAGATGTCTCCAAAAACTGATGAAGAGAGGGCTCGCATGGGCATTATACCCTACGCTTCGGCGATAGGATCAATAATGTATGCGATGTTATGTACCAGACCGGATGTAGCTTACGCACTTAGTGTGGTAAGCCGGTATCAGTCTGACCCAGGTGAGAAACATTGGAGAGCGGTGAAGAACATTCTCAAGTACCTAAGAAGGACTAAGGAGATGTTCTTGATTTACGGTAATGGGGACCTCCAGGTAGAGGCTTTTACCGACTCCGGCTTCCAAAGTGACAAGGATGATTCTAAATCCATTTCGGGTTTTGTGTTTACCCTCAATAGAGGGGCGGTATGTTGGAAGAGTTCCAAACAAGATACCGTCGCAGACTCAACTATGGAGGCTGAGTATATAGCTGCTAGTGATGCCGCAAAAGAGGCTGTCTGGATGAGGAAGTTCATTTCTGAACTTCAGGTGGTTCCGTCCATTGCCAATCCAATACCTTTGTATTGCGATAACAATGGCGCTGTAGCTTTAGCGAAGGAACCAAGGTCCTATCAGAAATCCAGGCATATCTTAAAGCGGTTTCACCTGATCAGGGAGATCGTGGATCGTCGGGAGATCGAGATACGGAGAGTGGACACAAAAGACAACACGGCAGATCCATTCACCAAGGCCATTCCTCAAGTACAGTTCGAGAGGCTATTTGAGATGTTGGGCATGCGGTACGCAAGCAACTGGATCTGGTAGAGACAGTGGGTACTCATTGCGCCAATTATAGGCCTTAGTGCAAGTGGGAGATTGTTGGATATATATGCCCTAGAGGCCTACATTGTATAGGATGCTTGGGATATGTATGTACATGACAGTCTTGCTTGATATGATAGTACGCTATTTGGTTTGACTTTGTCTTAACGTATGATATTTTTTTACTTGATATTTATATATATATGTTGATAAAGCCCATAGGGTGTTTTGTCTGACTACCGGCGTTGTGATGGCAGTCATACTAGTGGGAGCTGGATAGTCAATAGGCACACCCTTGGATGTCCCTGGTCGCAGGAGTATCGAGATTGGGCATCGATACTCCGGAGTAGACTAGTGTATACATATCTAGACCCTGACGAGGGGCAATGGATTGGTCCCGCAACCATTGGTGGTGTTCACCTAAGATTGTATACAGATGCTCACTGGGTGTGAGTACACCGGACAGGACTCACCGAGAACTGACTGGATGGTATTATACCTAACGTCAGATAGCAGTTCTCAGGTGACATGTGTGCAGATAGTCCGTTGACTTAAGATCATCATTTGTCTCGTGTGAGTTCCCACTGTGCTTTGATTATTACCCTACCACGGCTCAAAGGAGTCGTGCAAACAGGTTTCAGTTGGGCACAGTCCCGAGCCACGTGGAGGCAGTGAGCGACTGTTAGGGATTCGTCTCTCCCGGTATAGGGAGTTGATATCGCACTGTGGTCGGTTGGTCATTACCATAAGTTCCTGGCCAGGGCTGATTGAGAATTACTGATGGAATGATCAGTAGATTCTCGGGTGGTCTTGAACCATACCGACACGACTTGTACGGTTATTAGGGGTCTGACATCCACCACCTCCCTAGACCATACATGCGATACTCTTAGACGAACAGACCGGACTGCGCGGATATTGTCACAGACAGGCTCAGTAGGATTTCAGATGGGTTACCTCATCAGCTTTCTTATCGACAACTACCTGGTGACCGTTACGTACAGCTAGTGCCGCTTGCGGTCTGTGGTTAAACCCATTGCCAGCATAGTAGTTGAGTCTTTAGAGTCCCACATAGAGATTTTCCAAACCCAGGCGAAAAGATATAGAGGTCGTATGGTTTTACGACAAAGGTTCGGACGCATACGTGTTTGAACGCACGTACGACATTCGGACAGTTTTTACTAGCCGGCTTTGGTTTAAGCCAGATTCTAGTATCAGGTTATTGGATTTATACAGTCTAAAGTTTTTCCGTGTTTTCACGGATGAGAGGGGCGTTCTCGTAATTTTCCGAGAAGCTTCTAGAAGGATGTGACATGGAGGGAGAGGTGGCATTTTCATTTAATGATTTAGTGACTCATTATGAGTGATTCATCATGTCATTAATGCATTATTAAATGCTTAATGACTAACATAATGAATCACCCACTTGCATTAATGAAACATGATGAATAATCTCATATTATTCATTTCTTTTTATTCATTATGTTTCATATATCAAGTGAGAAGCTATTTCATTATTATTATTATTATCATTATCATCTTCTCACTCACTCTCTTCAAGTTCTCTCTCCTTCACCAAAATTAATCCTACCCTCATGAGTTGAGAACAAGGATTAGGAAAGACTAATTACTCTATAACCTATCTCTACATCACCTTAGCTACTCTATTTAGCAACTAGAGAAACTAAGTAACCTCAAGTTTAGAGGTTATAGCTTGGATTAGGGTTCTCGGGTGGATCGTCTATCACGGAAGAAAGCCGAAGAGGACGCGGAGATCCAAAGAGGCCGTAGATAACATTAAGATGAAGGACTAGAACCGTTTGGTATAATCTCTTAACATAGTAGTTTAGAACTCTATAGCTTTTGTTAAAACTTGTTTAGCAAACGATTCATACGGTTATTCGATGTTTAATCATAGAACAAGATTGTTATTCATATTTTCGCCTCCCCATAAGTATTGGGGTGTTGAACATCGACTTACACATACGACTCTTCGGTTTAGAAAAAGATATGGTTCGGATGACGCATCTACATCGACTATCTAGTCCTACGGTACCTTAAACGGCAATATCGCTCAACGCCATCCTATGATAGTAGTAACATATCTCTCCTAACTATTCTCTAATTTCTAATATGGTTTCATAGCTATCCTCATTCTAACCCTAATTTCCTAATCTAGGTTTCCTAACCATATTCTATTAATCAGTTTTCCATCAAAACTTTGCGGGGGTGCTATACGCCATCCACCCGACTTCCCCCATGGATATAGATCCACTCACCTGGTTTTCGCTCGCCGAAATCGATGACGCCACGCTCCGTCACCTCGGAATCCATACGAAGGTACCTACAATAATAAACCATCGCAATGCGTATTAAAATCAAGGCGGAAAACCAAAACGGTACACGTTTCGCTCATAGGTCAAAACCTATAGCTTTGCGTGCAAAACACGACCAACAACCCTTGTCGTGGATGTCCAAACGCCACACGACGGAAATACAATACCAAATACAAATATCAAGTCAAAACGGAGTCGTAAAACAATGCATCAACTCATGGAAATGGTCCCAGATTTTACCCTAAACCAAATTGGTCAATTCTGCATATATGGAGGGTCTAATTTACATCTAAAGGGACCTCAGAAGAAATACAGATCAATTATAACCTATCCTGGCCACAAATTACGGCCAGATTGAATAAATCTGTGGCCTGGGTGCAGGGGATGGGGCTCAGGTCTTGGTGGTAGCTTCCTAGGGCCCTGCACGACTCCCAGTAATTGCAAAATCATTTCTAGTGTCCCCGGGTTGCTCCAGATTCCAAAATACCCTCACAAATCACACATTTATTCGATGTCGGGGTTTCTAAATCCATGTTTTGGGGTTCTAGTCTCTGGTTTAGGTCTGAATTCTAGCACTAGGGGTTTGTGTGGCCTCTACTGAGCTTAATTACACATCACAACTCTCAATTTTCATAAACCCTAACTAGAATTTTCTAAGTCCACAAAACCACTCAATATCGACATGAAACATGTATGGATGCATAAGGAATTAAAACACTACACTAATGGTGCAGAAATTACCTCCTTTGGCAACTCAAGAAAATTCTTGAGTTGCCCCAAGTGTCCAAAATGCAAGCTTTCATGCACAATTTTTGTGAAATGGAGATAGGTTTTGAGGTTGTTTGATTGTGTTTTGAGGAGGTGAAGAAGGGGAGGGAGTGAAGGAAGTAGCAGCAACAAGGAAGTTGAGGGGAAAGATGATGAGGGTGAAGGAATGAAGGAGGAATGCCCAAAGTCAATGTTAACCCCTCACCTTTCTCTCTCTCACCCATACCCCATTCTTTATTCTTATTCCTTTTTCTTTTCTTTTCTTTTCTCATTCTATTAGAATTGAATAGGAAACCCAAATGAAACCATGGTAGAAAAATGCACAAGTGTGAAAAAGACTTTGTGTATGCTATGTGTACAAAACACGCTCAATCCGCGATTAGCGATTTTTAATCGCGATTAGCACTAAAATAGTGTCAAATAAATCATAAAAACTTAAAATTTGCATAATTCACATGAAACACCCGCTTTTAGTAATTTCCATAATTTTCAAAAAATTTCCCCAATTATCGGTATTTAATTGTACCGCCTTATTAAAATATTCAATATAATATTATTTAATTATAAAAATTCCCTAAAATAATATTTTATTTTTCTGAAATGTTACAGGGTGACTCCATCACCTGTGGGTACACTACCACTGTTAGGAATATGTATGCCCTAGAGGCTATTATTGTATGATATAGTGGATACTTGGACATATATATAGAGGACTTTCTTGCTCGACATGATAGTATGCTATCTAGTTGCTCTTTACTTTGCGAAACTGATTAGTAAAGAAGTTGGGTGTTTGGTATCACAAAGGCTGTTAGTATGCGACACCGCAATAATTAGCCTTAAGTGTAAGTGGGAGATTGTTTGCTATAGTGTCATCAATGCAATTATTCTAATCGTAGGAAGACGATTATGATGATTGAGGGAGGACCTATACGGGCAGAATAGTCTTACTCGAGATAATAGTATGCTATCTAGTTTGTCTCTATCATCATGTACATGTATTATGTGGCATTACAGATCACTATTCTATGTTGATAGAGCGCATATGATTCTTTCTTGACTACCAGCATTATTATGATGATCATATACGTGGGAGCTGGGTTGTCCATAAGCACATCCTTAAATGTCCCTAGTCGAGAGAGTATTGAGACTGGGTATCGATACTCCGGAGTAGACCAGTGTGTACTTTTCGAGACCCCGACGAGGGGCGGTGGCCGGTCTCATAAGCCATTAGTGTCAGTTAGTCACCTAAGATAGTATACACGTGCTCATTGGGTTATGAGTTACACTGGATGGACTCGCCGGGAACATGCTAGATGGTATTATACCTATTTTCAGATGGCAGTTCTCAGGTGACATAAGTGCAGGTTAGTTTGTTGACCTAAGATCGTCATTTGTCTCGTGTGAGTTCCCGCTGTGCTTTGATTACTACTCTACCACGGCTCAAAAGAGTCGTGCGAACTGGTTTCAGTTGGGTACAGTCCCGAGCCATATGGAGACAGTGAGCGGATCGTCGGGGATTCATCTCTTCCGGTATTAGGGATTGATGTCGCGTAATGCACGGGTGACCATCACCAGAAATCCTTAGTGAAGATTGTTAGTGTATATGCCCTAGAGGCCATTACTGTATCATACTAGCTTGTATATTACTTAATGGAAGCTTGGGATATTCACAGTTGTATATACAATACTCAAAATGGTAGTATGCTACTTGGTTTGTCTCTACTTCAATATGTGCATGTGTTTCTTTTAGCATATCGCTTATATACATATTAGTGGAGCCCTTAAGATCTTTGCTTGATTACCAGCGTTATGATGGCGGTCATACTCGTGGGGGCTGGGTAATCCATAAGCACATCCTTATACAGGTCCCTAGTCGTAGGACTATCGAGACAGGGCATCGATACTCCGGAGTATACTAGCGTATGCGCTTCTCATCCCAGCGGGGGAGACGGTCTGTCCCACAGCCGTCAGTACGTCGTACTTGAGATAGTATGCGGGTGCTTGTTAGGTTACGAGTACACTGGACAGGACTCGTTGGGAACTGTTGGTTGGTATTATACCTATCGTCAGTTATCAGTTCCCAGGTGACATGAGTACAGCTTAGTCCGCCGACTTGACACTGTCACTTCGCCTCGAATGTGTTCCCACTGTACTTAGATTACTACCCTACCACGGCTAAAAAGAGTCGTGCAAACAGGTAGTAGTTGGGTACAGTCCCGAAGCACTTGGAGGCAGTGACGGTTAGACAGGATTCGTCTCTCCCGGTATTGGGGGTTGACATCGCGCTGTGTCTAGGAGAGCCATTACACGAGTAGTCCATGGCCAGGGCAAGCGAGATATACTGGTAGGTTTCCAGTGTTATCTCAGGGTGTTATGGGCTACACTCCGACACGACTTGTACCGCTATTAGGGGACTGACGTTCACCACCCCCTAGGCCCGCCATGCGATGTATCAGACGAACATACCGGACTGAACGAAGATTGTCACATACAGGCTCAGTAGGAGTTCAGATGGGTTTACCTCATCGGCCTTCTTATCGACATCTACCTGGGGACCGTTATGTACAGCTAGTGCCGCTTGCGGTCTGTGGTTAAACCCACTGTCAGCGTAGTGTCGAGTCTTTAGAGTCCCAAACAGAGAGTTTCCCTGCACTGAGCAAAACGTGTAGAGGCCGTATGGTTTTACGGCAAGACTGCGATCACTTACGTACACTTGTGTGCGTATGTTGTTCGGGCAGGCAATACTAGTGGGCTTTGGTTTAAGCCGGATCCTAGTATTGCATAGATGGGTTTTTTTTGTCTTCTGTACATTCGCATTCTACGGAATGCGGATGCGGGTGTGTATGCACAGTTTTGAGGAGTGATGAAGGAGGAGGTTCCTCATTAGGGTTTTGGCAGATGGTTCGGCCAAAACCGTTATGTGGTAGGCTCATTAGGGTTTTGGCAATTCGTTCGGTCAAAACCATTATGAGCCGGAGACATTATTTACTAATCCCTTTAGTGATAATTTTGTGATGGCTAATTGCATTGACCATTTGACCACCATGACCTCTCTTGACTTTGTTGACCCGTTGACCGGTGTTGACCATTGACCTTCATGAGAGATCTACACTCTTCTTTGGATTTTCTTTTTCTTTTTGATTATGAAAATGGTCAATTCAATGTAGCATCAACTTTATCATGATAGGATTTGTAATGATGTTGTTTTAGTATTATTGCAACCATGGTTCATTTCTTTAGCTCATAATTCATTTCTCATTCTCTCTCTTGCTCTTGCTCATGAGAAGAAAAGAAATGCTCCATGGTTGCTAGCTCCTCCTTCCTCCTCCTCTTGATTTATTCTTTTGATCTTATGTGTTGAGAGAAAAGGAATCCACATAGACAAACACTTCCATCTTTCTCTTCTATACAACCTAGGACATCAAGACTAGCAATCTTGTTGCCCTAGTTGCCTCGGCTCGAGGTGGAGCTCGGTGTACATCTCTCGGGTGGATCCTCTTCGACTCAAGAAGGCCGCGGAGGTGACCAAGATCCGGATCATTCCTTGGAGCTTGGACGGACGAGCGGGACAGCCGGACGAAGACTCGAAGGACCGGTTTCGTGAGGTATAATTTTTACGGCATAGTAGTTAAAGCCTCTAGTAGTTTGTTAGTTTATAGTTTAGCAAAGATCCAGCTTTTAGTCCATGTTGCCTTGTGCTAAATAATTGTTTTTCGCCGTTTCCGCCTCCCCATAAGAACTGGGGTGAGCAACATGGACTTACAGTGGTATTATAGCCTAGCTAAACATAAACTAGCAAGTTAGCAAAGTGTTTAGAATATCGATCGGAAAAAAGTCGCAAAACATGTCCGGAAAAACCCAAGTTTCTGTCGATTTTTTATACTGTTCAAAAATTAATTTAACATATATGAAAAATCGTCTCAGGGTTTTGTAAAAACACTGCAGAAAAACGATCCAGTGACTCGATCAAACCACCGCGGTTCCGCGGCAATAACATGCTTATTGCCGCGATTCCGCGGCCTATTTGACTCGGCAGTGGATCGGGTTTTGTGCAGTATTTTAGTTTGGCTGTTTTGGGATTTTTAATACATGTTTTTTCTACCCAGATTTTCCAGAGAGCAAATTGACTTTTGGGGTGGTTAAAAATCCGTATTTTGATCGATATTCCGTACACTTTGGCTAATGAATATTATCTGTGATGTGATATATGTATTGAACGTTTACTAATCGCTATAAGTCGATTAGTGGGGGTTATACGTATCTGTGATCTGTAATGTTGATGGTTTGTGTATATGAACTCGATGGATTGTCGCGGATGAATAGCCGGGGTGGATGTGAGATGAGAGTTTCTTTTTCTTTCATTCATGTAAAATTTGTAAATTGATGTAATAATTATTTGTATGGCCGCACAACCGGATCGGGGTTGTAGCCGTCATTGTATAATTCATTTTACCGTTTTTGCTCCTAGGATAGACCCAAGGTGGGGTGCACAAACTACCGGATATCTCGAAGTGCCGAGTGGCCTACTCACGGGTTGAGGGAGGTTGCTTCGCTTCGGGTACTTGGCGGGTAGTTTGCCGCACCCGTAGGGGTCTAGGGTAGGGTTTGGCTATTCATCGCGACCGTGTAATCCGCTTTTCGTTGCAGGCTCGAACGGATCGCGGATTCCTAGTATATCCAAAGTGTTCATCTGTGATCTGGAATGGCTATCATTGCTATATATCTATATATGATATCTATTTAGGTGTTGCTTATGTTTTGCATCCGCGCTAGTCCAGCCCCCGCTCTGTCGTTAGTTAAGTAACCTAACGGGTGATGACGGGGCCCCGTGGCGAATGCGGATGGCATAAGCGTACGCCATATTTTGGTTGTTTTCTGCAATGGTAGGATTAAATGATGGGACGCATTGGAATTAATGCAAAAAAATAAACCAAGTAAAAGTCGTTGGAACACTTTCAAAACCACTCGGTTCTTTTCAAAAACCAGCTTTTTAAACGCGGAGCTTGAACCACTCCTTTTAAAAGCTATCTCGTTCCATCGATTATATCAAGTTCACTACGTTCACGGTTTTGCCAAAACCATTCGTAGCCCTCCGTCATTTCGTATGAATATTCAATAGTATTCAAGCTATGTTTGTTGACCTTCGTCAAGGCATAGTGATTGGTAGCTGTTGGGTGTTCATATGTAGCATAGATAGATGCGTTGGTTTGGGACAGTCGTGTTACCTTGTTGACCTTCATCAAGGGTATATACGGGTGGGTTCAAATTAACCTGGACAATGACGGGTAGAACTTGACATGTGACTTATGATTTGTCGACCTTCGTCAAGGTTATAAGAGCATGGGGCAAAAATCCACATCGGGAGTTTCAAAAGTACTGAAACTTGTTAGCGCTGCATACCATTTGGAGTGTGATGATTCTGGTAGGATTCCTTCAGTTTTGTCACGCGATGATATTTGGATCCCGATCCTACTGTGAGTATATGCTACTCCTCGGGAACTTTCTCGCTTAACGATCAATGCTATAAACCAAGTAGGTGTCTAGAAAGGTGTTAGCGGGGCTACGCCCACAGGAAAAAGAGATTACTTAATTAAGGAACTTCGCGAAAGCGTTGGAAAACCTCCCTCGAAGTACCGACACTGGCCTGGCTGAACGGTTAAGCAAGTATTGTACGGTGAGATTGATCCTGACTAATTCTTCCTTTATGGTTTGAGGAGGGATTCGAGAGACAGTGGGAGCCATCCTGTTTAGATAAATTAAAAACCAATCTAAACTTGCAAGAGCATCATGCTGAGTGTTTTCTTCTTTCTCTCTTAATTGCAGCGACCCTGTGACTGCACCTAGGTTACATCTAGATAATAATATGACTGAATATGACTGTTATGACTGGCAAAGGTCTGTCCAGATGTCCATTGCCCATGACAAGCTGGGACACCTCTTGACTGATCCAACCCCTGCCGTCTCAGGTCCAGTTTCCCCTGTCACGGATATTCATATCCGTAAGACATCGGAAAAGGAAAGTGCGAAAGCCAAGTGCCTCGTGTTAGCCTCAGTTGATGGTGCATACCAGAGGCAGCACGAGAAGATAGACTTAGTTTCTATCTTCCTCCATAACAAAGATTTATATGGAGAGCAATCTCGTATCGCAAGATATGAGACCTCGAACGAATTGCTTCCAGCGAGGTTGGCTATCGGGTCATCTGTAGGGGGCAACGTCCTTACAGAGACCAGCTCTCTTGAGCTCTCGGACCTGAAGACCATGTTGAAGAACGGGTCAGATGCTGACTTAGTTCAACAGTCCCTACCTACTACTCTGAAGGAAACCAGGGAAGTAGAAAGAAAGGGAAGGGCAGAAGTTTCGGGAATGGATATAGTAAAAGAGGGATGTTCCTATTGTAAGTGTACGGTGGTGCCCCGGCCGTCAATCCGACGGCCAAATGCGGAAGCGGTGATAAACTTTAATTTTGCGAACTTAGCAAACCGGCACCACCGCGCACTAAACACCCGGATCGGGCCATTAAACTAGTTCTAGCTGACTACAAGATGGGGAAGAGATATACCGAGTGATCCGAGTCCTCCGGTCTTCTCGTCGTCGTCCCGATCTCCTGCGGAATGTCCGGTCGTCGCCTCCTTGCCGGAAGGGCACCACATCGTCTACATCTTTTACGGGCTCCCGCCTCTATACCGAGGCAACTCGGGCGCGAAGTTGGCTGGCCGACGCGTCCAAGATTTGCTGTAGAAAGTAGTGTAGAGGCTATGTCTCATTTGGGGTTTTGGTTGCCATGGAGGATGGAGGAGGAGGTTAAGAAAATTGGTGCTTTCAATTTTCTAGCAAGAAGAATATGAGATGAAGAAAATCCCACCACAACCAAAATGAATCACTCTCATATTTTCTCCCCCTCTCATTGTGGCCGGCCATCATCTTCAAGGAAATGGTGGAGGGAATTATACAAGGGAGGTGAGTGTAGTAAAAGGTGGAGGGTGACCACAACCAAACATCATGATAACAATATCAAATCAAACTCTAATCAACTCTAATCTCAATTTTATGCAAAAGGTTGATGTAAAGAGAATCAAATGATGGTGGAAAAGAAAAGATGCCATCATAATCAATGCTTTTGCAATAAACCCCTCCACAAGGTGTTATTTGCAAACTTGCAAATAACCCCTTCCACCGGAAAAGTCCGGCCGGGAAAGAACAAAGGAAAACCGGCCGGAACGGAATGCAAACTGGCAACCTCAGAAAACTGATCCCGTAATAAATTACAGGAAAACCCCGATACTGTGCATACACACCCGCATCTGTATTCCCACTGAACACAAATGCAAAGAGACAAAACTACACTGTACTATACTAGGATCCGGCTTAAACCAAAGCCGGCTAGTAATATCCGTCCGATCCTGATCCATGCAATACCGCACGTATCTGATCGAACCCTGCCATATATCCATACGGCCTCTAGTACTAACCGTCCGATCCTGATCCGTGCAATACCGTACGTATCTGATCGGACCCTTCCATATCTCCATACGGCCTCTACAGCGTTTCGCCCGAAAGCTTGAGTAACTGAAAGTGTGGTGGACTCTAAAGACTCGTCAATACTACGGCTGTGGATTTAACCACTAGCACGTCAGAGGTATAAGCCAATACGTGACGGGCCACCAGCTATTGACCAAAAGGGACGTCGATGAGCGAACTCATCCTGACACCCTACTGAGCCTGTCAGTGACAATATCCGTACAGTCCGGTCCGTTCGTCTATGAGCATCGCATGGCGGGCCTAGGGGGTTGGTAAAAGTCAGACCCCCAAAAGCGGTACAAGTCGTGTCGGAGTGTAGCCCAGAACACCCTGAGATACTACTGGAATACCTACCAGTAAATCTCCTGCCTTGGCCAAAGACTTCGTGTAATGGCTCTCCTAGACACAGCGCGAACTCACCCCCAATACCGGGAGAGACGAACCCCTGATGATCCGATCACTGCCTCCATGTGGCTCGGGACTGTACCCAACTAAAACCTGTTTGCACGACTCCTTTGAGCCGTGGTAGGGTAGTAATCAAAGCACAGTGGGAACTCACACGAGACAAATGACGATCCCCAGGTCGATGAACTAACCTGTACACATGTCACCAGGGAACTGCTATCTGACGTCTGGTATAAGACCAACTAGCATGTTCCCGGCGAGTCCTGTCCGGTGTACTCATAACCCAATGAGCACCTGTATACATCTTAGGTGAACCAACTGACACCAGTGGCTTGTGAGACCGGCCACCGCCCCTCGTCGGGGTCTCGACTATATACACTAGTCTACTCTGGAGAATCGATGCCCTGTCTCGAAACTCCCACGACTAGGGACCTTTTAAGGATATGCTTATAAACTACCAGCTCCCACGTATATGATCGCCCTCATACTGCTGACAGTCAAGCAAGAATCCTAGGGGCTCTATCAACGTGCAATAGCGACCTGTCAGGTCACCTAAAGCAGTACACGATGATAAAGGTAAACCAGATAGCATACTATCATCTCGAGTAAGACCGTCTTACCGGGATAGGTCCTCCCTCAATCATTGCAATCACGTGCCTGTGATCCAATAATTGACTCTGAGGGCACTATCTCCAACACCTATTGTTACAGGAATGAACATTGGCAGAAGGATTGCAGGGCTAGTATAGCCAGTAGCCAGAATTCGAAGCATGTTGTGGCTTCAGCTTCGAGTGTGTTTGTAATAGAGAATTGTATGTCAGTTAACTCTACTTCCTGGTTATTGGATACCGGATCAGGATCTCATATCTGTAATTCGTTACAGGCTCTGAGAAACCGTAGGGTTATCAAGAAAGGTGATATGACTCTCAGGGTTGCTAACGGAATGAGCATGTACGCTGAATCCGTAGGGGAATATCATCTTGGACTGACAACTGGGCAGATACTGATTCTGCGTAACTATTTTTATGTACCAGGTGCGACTTGTAATATCATATCTGTATCCTTACTTTCTAGGGAAGGATATAATTTTACTTTTGTAAGCGATGTAGTAAACATCCACCTAAATCAAGTTCTAATTGGGTCAGGTACATTAGAAAACGGTATATACGTATTAAATCAAGCTCAGGTTTTCAGTGTCCAGAACACACTTAAAAGAAAGTCTCCGGAAACAAATCAGGCTTTCTTATGGTATTGTAGACTGGGTCACATTAATGAGACACGGTTGACAAAGTTATATAAAGAGAGATACTTGAATCCGTTGAGTATCAGTCTTATGCCACTTGTGAATCTTGTCTCATGGGAAAGATGACAAAGACTCCGTTCACTGGACACGGAGAAAGAGCAAGCGAGCTCTTGGGACTCATATACAGCGATGTGTGTAGTCCAATATCTACACATGCGCGAAGTGGTTATTCATACTTCATTACTTTCACAGATGATTTTTCTAGGTATGGGCATGTCTTCTTGATGACGCACAAATCTGAGGCCTTTGAGAAATTTCGGGAATACAAGAATGAAGTTGAAAAACAAACAGGCAAAAGTATCAAGACACTGAGATCTGATCGAGGTGGTGAATACTTGAGTGCCGAGTTTCTGGACTTCTTAAAAGAGAATGGAATTCTCTCTCAGCTTACTTCTCCAAACACACCACAACACAACGGTGTATCGGAAAGGAGGAATCGAACCCTATTGGATATGGTTCATTCCATGATGAGTAAGGCTGAGTTGCCGCGATCTTTCTGGGGTTATGCACTAGAAACAGCTGCATATCTCTTAAACAAGGCTCCAACCAAGACTGTGCGTACCACCCCATATCAGATGTGGAGTGGGAAGAAACCCTGTCTTAAGTACCTTAAGACATGGGGATGTCCAGCTTTTGTAAAAAAGCAGAATGCGGACAAGCTCGAGGCACGCTCAGTACTATGTAAGTTTGTGGGATACCCAAAGAACTCCAGGGGGTATCTTTTCTATTCCGCAGAGGAACAAAAGGTTTTTGTTTCTCAGCATGCCCACTTCTTGGAAACTGAATTTTTAGAAAATCAGATAAGTGGGAGCGCAATAGAACTGGAAGAAATTCCAGAACCACAAGCTATTACTGAAAGCTTGAAGGAACCAGAAGGTTCGAAAGAACAGGACATTCCTACGCCACTCCGCAGGAGTAGTAGGCAGTCTCATCCGCCCGAGAGATACTACGGTTTTCTCATAGACGGGGATAGAGAGGATTGCACTATGGATTATGGTGAGCCTACTAGCTTCCAGCAAGCCATTCAGAGCGGTGACTCGGTAAAATGGCTAGATGCAATGCGGTCCGAGATGGAGTCCATGTACACCAACAAAGTTTGGACTTTGGACTTTGCTCCAGAAGGGGTAAAATCCGTAGGATGCAAATGGATCTTCAGAAAGAAGATTGGTGTAGATGGGTAGGTTGAAACCTATAAAGCTAGACTTGTAGCAAAGGGTTTTCGTCAAAGACCTGGTTTGGACTATGACGAGACCTTTTCTCCAGTAGCTATGATGAAATCCATTCGGATCCTTCTTGCCATTGCTGCCTTCCACGATTATGAAATCTGGCAGATGGACGTAAAGACGGCTTTTCTAAATGGAAATTTGGAAGAGCGCGTCTTTATGGATCAGCCGGATGGATTCATTCAGAGTGGGAGCAGCGGTAAAGTGTGCAAGTTGCTCAAGTCCATCTATGGACCTAAGCAGGCATCGCGGAGTTGGAACCTCTGCTTTGATGATACTGTCAAGGAATTCTTTATCAAAAACCCAGATGAACCATGCATCTACAGTAAGATTGTAGGGAGAATTGTGGTATTCCTCGTCTTGTACGTGGATGACATTCTCCTAATAGGAAATGATATTCCTATGTTACAGTCAGTCAAAGGATTCTTGTCGCAGAGGTTCTCCATGAAGGACCTGGGCGATGCCAACTACATTCTGGGGATCCAGATCTATCGTGATAGATCTAAGAGAATGTTGGGACTTTCACAGTCAAGGTACATCGACACCATACTGAAAAGATTCAGTATGGAAGATTCTAAGCGCGGTAATTTACCGGCTTGTCACGGGATCACCCTCTCCAAAGAGATGTCTCCCAAGACTGATTTGGAGAGGGATCGCATGTCTATTATACCCTACGCTTCTGCGGTAGGCTCTATAATATATGCGATGTTATGTACCAGACCAGATGTAGCATACGCATTGAGCGTTGTAAGCCGGTATCAGTCAGACCCAGGGGAGAAACACTGGATAGCGGTAAAGAACATTCTTAAGTACCTGAGAAGGACTAAGGAGATGTTCTTGGTGTACGGTGGAAAAGACCTCCAGCTCGAGGCCTTTGCTGACTCCAGCTTCCAGAGTGACAAGGATGACTCCAAGTCCATGCCGGGTTATGTCTTTGTAGGGTTCCTAGGCACACTATAGAGGTCTCACAAGGCATCAACCATGCCAATTTAAAATTTTATGGGTGCCGAGAAACCCTAATACGGATCGTAGACTAGATGTTTAGGCGAAATACGAAACTAGTTAACTCTTTAACTAAAGGAGAGAGACTACAACCTTTGTAGATCCGGTTCTCCACTTCCTTAGCTCCACGTAGTGGTCCCCTCACTGTCCATCTCGAATCTCGGACTCTCGCGTCGGCTTCATCGGAGAAATGAGCGGAATAGGTCGTCGGCTTCGTGCCGAAGATGATCTACGTCGAGGTTGCACAAGTTCAAGCTCCAACTTCACCAAGTTGTGAAACTTGTGAAGAAAACACCCAAAACAACTTGGCAAGAGGTAGAGGGTGAAGAAATAGGAGGTGGTTCACTTTAGAATTGGATTTCTCTCACTTTAACTCAAGTTGCCATTGATGGCATCATGCTTTCTTTCTTGAAGATGAAGATGAAGAAGAAGAAAGAATATGATAAGTGTTGAGTTAAAATGAATAATAATTCAATACTTATCATAAGCTAACTATAGTTAAGTGTAGAGAATAGACCATGGTTACTTGGATGAGTTAGGGTTAAGCATGAAGACAAGAATAGTTACAAAAGTCAAAGCTTCATGAAGCTTCAACTTAAAACAAAGAAAGCCACCATTCTCATCATAATCCTTTTCAAATAAATAAATAAATAAATAAATGAATATGCAAAACCCTAATCAACACTTAACCATGGTTTTAATTCTTTACACTTAACAAAATGATCAAGTATCATCAAACATGATACAAATATGTGCACAAAAGTATATCACATATACTTCTTGCACATCAAGTGAGAAAATCCATATAAAGTGAACCATTACTAGTTAATGCAATGCAATATATCAAATATATAATTATACATTAAATCATTAAATCAACATTTGATTCAATGATCCGGTCATGTCGCACATAACCGACTAGAATCCAATGTATCGATTTATCGAATCAATGATTCGATAACTAGGTCATATCGAATATCACCAATCGAAACATATATCGCGAGAATGAAATGCGGTATCACATACACGCATTATTCTCGGTCCTGCACATATCCGCTCCTATTTCGTTTCGCTTGAGCCAGGAAACCTCTGTGTAGGACTCTAAATTCTCGTCAATACGCCGGTAGCAGATGATGATCATATCAAGCACCCACAAGCCGCAAGCGGTCTGCTAAACGTAACGGCCATCCGGGTATTAAGCGATCAGAAGATCGACGAGCTAGCCCGCTCACACTCCTGTGAATCCAACCAGTAACACTTACCGTACAGTCCGGTCTGTTCGTCTGATATGTCGCATATCAAGTCTAGGGGTGGTAAACATCAGACCCCAATAACCGATAAGTCGTGCCGATGTGAGGCTCATAACGGGTCGAGAAACTACTGGTAACACTTACCAGCAAATCTCTGATCAGCCCTGGCCAGGGACTTCCCTGTTACGGCCAATCGAGCACAGCGCAACATCAACCCCCAATACCGGGAGAGACGAAACCCCTCCTATCGCTCATTGCCTCCATGTGATTCGGGACTGTACCCAAAGACCACCGTTTTGCACGCCCTCATGGACGTGGTAAGGTGGAGATCAAAGCACAGTGGGAATCACACAAGACTCTATGACGATCTCGGGTCTACAGACTAACCTGTACAAGTGTCACCTGAGAACTACCATCTGACTTGAGGTATAATACCATCTGGAAGTTCTCGGCGAGTCCGTCCAGTGTACCCAGTCTCCACTGAGCACCGTATACCATCTCTGATGTCAAACACCAATGGATATGGGATCATCCATCGCCCATCTCATGGGTCGAGAAGCGTATACGCTAGTCTACTCTGGTATATCGATGCCCCGTCTCGATACACCCACGACTAGGGACCTTGAAGGATGTACTTATGGACTACCACGTCCCCACTAGTATGATCTACATCATAGTCCAGGTAGTCAAGTACACATCCTAAGGGCTTTACCAACATGTAACTATAAGACAGTTTAAAGAGACAAGTGTACATGTTAAGATAAAGAGTAACCAGATAGCATACTATCATATCGAGCAAGAAAGTCATCTCTATATATGTCCAAGCATCCAATATAATATACATCATCTGTACAATACTGGCCTCTAGGGCATACATACAACTAACAATCTCCCACTTGCACTAAGGCCAGCTGCTATAGTATCACATACCGAGCATCCCGAAGAGTCTCTCAAACTGTATCTGGGGAATGGCCTTCGTGAGTGGATCCGCCGTGTTGTTCTTCGTGTCAACCCTCCTGACCTCGATCTCCCGGCAATCAACTATCTCCCGGATCAGGTGATACCGCCTCAGAATATGCCTGGATCGCTGATGGGAGCTGGGTTCCTTGGCCAAAGCCACCGCTCCATTGTTATCACAATACAAAGGTATTGGATGCTCAATGGATGGAACCACTCCAAGTTCAGTAATGAACTTCTTGATCCAGACAGCCTCTTTGGCAGCATCGTTGGCAGCGATGTATTCAGCCTCCATCGTCGAGTCTGCCACGGTTTCCTGCTTGGAACTCTTCCAGCTAACCGCCCCTCCGTAAAGGGTAAAGACAAAGCCCGACTGCGACTTAGAGTCGTCCTTATCACTCTGGAAGCTCTAATCGGTAAAGGACTCCACTTGGAGTTCTCCGTTACCATACACCAAGAACATATCTCTAGTCCTTCGCAAGTACTTGAGAATGTTCTTCACAGCTGTCCAGTGACTCTCTCCAGGATCTGCTTGATACCGACTCACTACACTTAGTGAGTATGCAACATCGGGTCTGGTACATAGCATCGCATACATGATAGAGCCTACTGCCGAAGCATAGGGTATCCCTTGCATGCGAGCTCTTTCCAAATCAGTCTTGGGAGACATCTCTTTGGAGAGAGTGAGTCCAGAGATCGTGGGCAAGTTCCCACGCTTGGATTCTTCCATACTAAACCTCTTTAGTATGGTGTCAATGTACCTGGATTGGGACAATCCCAATATCCGTTTGGATCTATCTCTATAGATCCTGATTCCCAATATGCAGGAGGCATCACCAAGATCTTTCATTGAGAATCTTTGTGATAAGAAGAGCTTGACCGATTGCAGCATAGGAATATCATTTCCTATCAAGAGTATGTCGTCCACGTACAATACGAGGAATACAACCTTACTCTCTGCCACCTTCATGTAGATACAAGGTTCATCTGGATTTTTGACGAAATCAAACTCTTTGATAACGACGTCAAAGCAGATGTTCCAACTCCGCGATGCTTGCTTTAATCCATAAATGGATTTAAGCAGCTTGCACACCTTCCCGCTGCTCCCACTATCTACGAAGCCCTCTGGCTGAGTCATGTACACGCACTCTTCAAAATCACCATTTAGAAAGGCGGTCTTAACATCCATTTGCCAGGTTTCGTAATCATGATATGCAGCGATGGCAAGCATGATCCGGATGGATTTAAGCATAGCCACTGGAGAAAAGGTCTCATCATAGTCCACACCTGGTCTTTGACGAAAACCCTTTGCTACAAGTCTAGCTTTGAAAGTCTCCACTTTCCGATCTACACCAAGTTTCTTCTTGAAGATCCACTTGCTCCCAATGGGTTTTACCCCTTCAGGAGCAATTTCCAAAGTCCATACTTTGTTGGTGTACATGGATTCCATCTCGGACCGCATAGCATCCAGCCATTTCACTGAGTCCCCACTCGTGATGGCCTGCTCGAAGCTAGTTGGGTCATCATCCTCCATGATGCAATCCTCGCTACCACCGTCCATGAGAAAACCGTAGTATCTCTCAGGTTGGCGAGGAACCCTACTAGATCGGCGGAGAGGCTGGGGTTCGTCGGGTACTACTGAATCCTCTGGTTCCACTAGATCTTCTGTTGTGTTTTGTTCAGCTGGAACCTCTTCCAGTTCTACCTCAGAGCCACTAATCTCTTTTGCAAGAAATTCCTTTTCCAAAAAGGTGGCATGTTGAGCAACAAATACTCTTTGTTCCTTACTGTGGTAGAAGATATACCCTCGCGAATGTTTGGGATATCCAACAAATTTACACAATACAGACCTTGCCTCGAGTTTGTCCGGTTTTTGTCTTTTGACATAGGCTAGACAACCCCATATCTTTATGAAATTAAGATATGGTCTCTTCCCTTCCCATATCTCATATGGTGTGGTAGGCACAGATTTGGTGGGAACCCTATTCAGTAGGTATGCTGCTGTTTCCTGTGCATATCCCCAGAAGGAAACAGGTAACTCAGCTACACTCATCATAGAGCGCACCATATCTAATAGGGTGCGGTTCCTCCGTTCTGATACACCGTTGTGCTGTGGTGTATATGGAGGAGTTAGCTGAGAGAGGATCCCATTCTCTTTTAGGAAGTCCAGGAATTCAATGCTCAAGTATTCACCTCCTCGATCAGATTGAAGGATTTTAATACTTTTTCCGGTTTGGTTCTCGACTTCTTGTTTATATTCTCTAAATTTCTCAAAAGCTTCTGATTTGTGTTTCATCAGGAACACATATCCGAATCTTGAGAGATCGTCAGTGAATGTAATGAAGTATGAAGAACCATCCCTGGCATGTGTAGACATGGGACCGCATACATCACTATGTATCAGTCCCAAGAGTTCGGTAACTCTTTCTCCGTGTCCCGTAAACGGAGTTTTGGTCATCTTGCCTTTGAGACATGACTGGCAAGTGTCATAGGATGAAAATTCAAACGGATTTAAATATCCATCTTTATGCAACTTAGCTAGTCGTGTCGCATTGATGTGACCCAGTCTACAATGCCACAAGAAGGATTCGTTCAGTTCAGAACTCTTCCTCTTGTGTGTGTTTGTCATGCTCAGAACTGTTGACTGATTTAGAACATAAATGCCATTGCACAACGTGCCTGATCCAACCAACTTTTGGTTACGGAAAATGCTCATAACATTGTCCTGTAATACAAAACTATATCCCTCTTTACTTAATAAAGAAACTGATATAATGTTGCATATCAGGTTCGGCATGTAATAGCATTCGTTCAGAACCAATATACTACCAGTTGGTAACACAAGGTGATATTCCCCGACAGTCTTAGCTGCAACAATTGCACCATTTCCAACTCTAATGTCTTTATCACCGTCTCCAAGTTCTCTACCTTTTCTAAGCCCATGTAACTGATTACATATATGGGATCCTGACCCGGTATCTAATACCCAGGACGTAGGGCAAATGGAGAAACAGTTCTCTGTAACGAACACACCCGAAGAAAATGCATCATCATGTACTTTCTTCAATCGGGTGGCATGGGAATCCTGGTATTCCCCTATATCCTGTTCAGTCCTATAAATCTTATAGGAAAGAATGGAACTAACGTTTCCAAGCACAGTATAACATGCGGGTTCGGTCAATACATCCATATTATTATCTTTATTAGGGCATGAAATGGTCGCTACCTGGAGAGAGAGAGAAGAAAACACTTTAGCGTAAGCTCGTGCAAGATCAGATTGGTTATTATCTTATCTAATCAGGATGGCTCCCACTGCTTTTTATCAAATCTTCCTTCAAACCCTAAAAGGAAAGACTAGCCGGGATTAATTACACACTACAAGTTCGCCAATCTTTCAGCCAGGCCAGTGTCGGTACTTTTAGGGAGGTCCCCCGTGCTTTCACACGAACCTAATTAATGTAAACCTCGTTTTCCCAGAGGCGTAATCTCGTTAACACCTTTCTAGACACCTACTTGATCGGCTAATTGTAATATGTAAAACTCTCCCAGGAGTAACTCTTACTCGCAGCGGGTATCGGGATCCAACTATCTCATAGAAGGTATGCAATCTCATTGCAAATTTCAACACTTGAAATTCCCGATAAAATTTTGCCCCAAGCATCCTATGACCTTGACGGAGGTCAACAAACCACAGGGTGCAAGTCAAGTTCAACCCGTCATTTCTTGATTGAATCAAACCCACCTGCACGACCCTTGACGGAGGTCAACAAGGTCGTACGACTACCCTAATCCAATCTGCATCATATGCATAAGCAGATAAATACTAGTTAGCTACCGTACACTACGCCTTGACGGAGGTCAACAAACGTAGCACGAATACTAAGTAGGATTTATCTGAAATGACGGAGGGCTACGATAGGTTTTTCTAAAAACCTATTGCGTAATGAACTTGATATCGTTGTAGAATCAAATGAAGTTTTGAAATGGAGTGATTTTGAGGCTTTTCTAGTTTTGCTAAAGGGGTCACTCCCGGTGAAGGGATCGTCGGCCCTTTCCTCGTCGAATGAGGTGCGGGATATATCATATATATCACTGTGCAAAGCAGAAACTATAGAAGCAATCAAAAGTCAAACCGAGTGTGTAGCATCTGCCAGTTATTGCTAAAGGAGTCACTCCCGGTGAAGGGATCTCGGTCCTTTCCTCATCGAATAAGGTGCAGGGTATATCATATATACCGCTATGCAAAGCAAGAACTGTAGCTACCTGTTTTTTTTAAAATTTGATTCTACAACATCTTAGGTTTCTTTTCTTTCATTAATCACATTAATGAAGTCCCATCATTTAAATACCTAAACATCACAGATAAATACGACGTACACTTATGCCATCCGCATTCGCCTCGATGTCCCCTCATGCACCGTTAGGTTAGGTAACTAACGACAGAGCAGGGCAGGGCTAGTGCGGGTGTAAAACATAAGTAACGTCTATATAATATATCATATATACTATATACTGTATCTATCACAGAACATCACATGATCACATCACAGATATCGCAGCAAAAGAAACATATGAAACATTGGATATACTAGGACGTCCGTGTTTTCAATACGAGCCAGTATAAAACAAGGATTCCACGGTCGTGATGAATAGCCAATCCCACACCCCTAGACCCCTACGAGAGCGGCAAGCAACCCTGCCAATTCTAGGGTTAGGAGACCTGGACTCGACTCCTCGAGTTGGTCTCCTACTGGACCCCAGAACCCGGTTACTTGTGCTCCCCTCCTTGGGTCTATCCTAATGCGGAAAAGTAAATAATATACAAAAGGTGACAACTTCCGCAACCTGGAAGTGCCCCAAATAAAAGAATATTACATACAAGTTTTTACATGAATGAAAATGAAAAAACACTCATCTCACATAAAAAACCCCGGCTATTCAAACACGACAATCCAATATAACATATCCAGCAACACATAACATCACATGTCATCAACGTAAGTAAATATGTCCATCCCAATTGTCGTTGACATATAGCAACGAAACCGGCGATATCACATATTACACTTACGGTCACAGAAAAGAAAGTGTAAAACTACAACAGTTGGAATCCGCAACCTCATTAGACATCGCATGCCTAATCAAATGAAATACTTAGACATCACATGCCTAACAGTTATAAACCCCGCATTTTAGTCTCATTATCGAAAATTCTTTTCAATATCAAGTGAAACTAAACTGCTAGATTTATAACATTCATTCAGTTATCTCATAACTGTTTGTGAATTCCAATTATTGTATCACATTCCAGATAAACAGAAAATGTTAAACTTTCCGATCGAACAGTCGAATACCCAAGTTTTCCCGATACAGCTCAACACATGAAACAAGTCTAAAAACATTCAGTTCGTGCCTCAGTAGCAACGGTCCAGCCGTAGAAAGGTCAAGCCAACCCCTCACATGTGGCACGCCGTACTGCCCCAAACCCGAAGGTTCAAAGGGCAGTTCAAGACGGTCACATAATCGAGTTAAGGTTTGTTGTCTTCTAGAGGGTCCATCACGTTACTTGCACTACTTATAACGTCTTTAAACTACGGAAAAATCCAACACTTGGAAATTTCCCGACAGGGGAAAAGTTGGGTATTTATATCCGGTCGAACTTTTTAACATATTCTAAAGTCATCCGGAAAACACATAGACGAAATTTGATAATCCGATCGAACTATCGAAGCTCCAAAACACCCCAGAAAATTAAACTCTGGAATAAATATTAAAAATACCCATAAAACTCAGCTTCTGAAATAATTAATTACTGCGCAAAGTAGGAGTGCTGACGTCATCATCCTGCCGCGGAACCGCCGCCTAAGGAGGCTTATGCCGCGGTTCTGCCGCAGGTTGTACTGTTCATGACTCAAATTTTGTGTCGTAATTCTTAGAATTTCTTGCTAAGTTTTCTGCATATTTTTAATTTGGAAAAAACCCAGTTTTTAAAAAATGTACAGAGAGCATTTTGGATTTAGGGTTTCGGGTTCGTTCGGACTTCAAACTCCGTCTGGACTTCGCCTAAGGCTCTAGCTAGGCTCTGATACCACTGTAGGGTTCCTAGGCACACTATAGAGGTCTCACAAGGCATCAACCATGCCAATTTAAAATTTTATGGGTGCCGAGAAACCCTAATACGGATCGTAGACTAGATGTTTAGGCGAAATACGAAACTAGTTAACTCTTTAACTAAAGGAGAGAGACTACAACCTTTGTAGATCCGGTTCTCCACTTCCTTAGCTCCACGTAGTGGTCCCCTCGCTGTCCATCTCGAATCTCGGACTCTCGCGTCGGCTTCATCGGAGAAATGAGCGGAATAGGTCGTCGGCTTCGTGCCGAAGATGATCTACGTCGAGGTTGCACAAGTTCAAGCTCCAACTTCACCAAGTTGTGAAACTTATGAAGAAAACACCCAAAACAACTTGGCAAGAGGTAGAGGGTGAAGAAATAGGAGGTGGGTTCACTTTAGAATTGGATTTCTCTCACTTTAGCTTAAGTTGCCATTGATGGCATCAAGCTTTCTTTCTTGAAGATGAAGATGAAGAAGAAGAAAGAATATGATAAGTGTTGAGTTAAAATGAATAATAATTCAATACTTATCATAAGCTAACTATAGTTAAGTGTAGAGAATAGACCATGGTTACTTGGATGAGTTAGGGTTAAGCATGAAGACAAGAATGGTTACAAAAGTCAAAGCTTCATGAAGCTTCAACTTAAAACAAAGAAAGCCACTATTCTCATCATAATCCTTTTCAAATAAATAAATAAATAAATAAATGAATATGCAAAACCCTAATCAACACTTAACCATGGTTTTAATTCTTTACACTTAACAAAATGATCAAGTATCATCAAACATGATACAAATATGTGCACAAAAGTATATCACATATACTTCTTGCACATCAAGTGAGAAAATCCATATAAAGTGAACCATTACTAGTTAATGCAATGCAATATATCAAATATATAATTATACATTAAATCATTAAATCAACATTTGATTCGATGATCCGGTCATGTCGCACATAACCGACTAGAATCCAATGTATCGATTTATCGAATCAATGATTCGATAACTAGGTCGTATCGAATATCACCAATCGAAACATATATCGCGAGAATGAAATGCGGTATCACATACACGCATTATTCTCGGTCCTGCACATATCTCATATGCGCTCCTATTTCGTTTCGCTTGAGCCAGGAAACCTCTGTGTAGGACTCTAAAGACTCGTCAATACGCCGGTAGCAGATGATGATCATATCAAGCACCCACAAGCCGCAAGCGGTCTGCTAAACGTAATGGCCATCCGGGTATTAAGCGATCAGAAGATCGACGAGCTAGCCCGCTCACACTCCTGTGAATCCAACCAGTAACACTTACCGTACAGTCCGGTCTATTCGTCTGATATGTCGCATATCAAGTCTAGGGGTGGTAAACATCAGACCCCAATAACCGATAAGTCGTGCCGATGTGAGGCTCATAACGGGTCGAGAAACTACTGGTAACACTTACCAGCAAATCTCTGATCAACCCTGGCCAGGGACTTCCCTGTTACGGCCAATCGAGCACAGCGCAACATCAACCCCCAATACCGGGAGAGACGAAACCCCTCCTATCGCTCATTGCCTCCATGTGACTCGGGACTGTACCCAAAGACCACCGTTTTGCATGCCCTCATGGACGTGGTAAGGTGGAGATCAAAGCACAGTGGAAATCACACAAGACTCTATGACGATCTCGGGTCTACAGACTAACCTGTACAAGTGTCACCTGAGAACTGCCATCTGACGTGAGGTATAATACCATCTGGGAGTTCTCGGCGAGTCCGTCCAGTGTACCCAGTCTCCACTGAGCACCCGTATACCATCTCTGATGTCAAACACCAATGGATATGGGATCATCCATCGCCCATCTCATGGGTCGAGAAGCGTATACGCTAGTCTACTCTGGTATATCGATGCCCCGTCTCGATACACCCACGACTAGGGACCTTGAAGGATGTACTTATGGACTACCACGTCCCCACTAGTATGATCTACATCATAGTCCAGGTAGTCAAGTACACATCCTAAGGGCTTTACCAACATGTAACTATAAGACAGTTTAAAGAGACAAGTGTACATGTTAAGATAAAGAGTAACCAGATAGCATACTATCATATCGAGCAAGAAAGTCATCTCTATATATGTCCAAGCATCCAATATAATATACATCATCTGTACAATACTGGCCTCTAGGGCATACATACAACTAACAGTCTTTACCCTCAAGGGAGGGGCGGTTTGCTGGAAGAGTTCCAAGCAGAAGACCATTGCTGACTCAACTATGGAAGCGAAGTACATAGCTGCTTGCGATGCCGCAAAGGAAGCTGTCTGGATGAAGAAGTTCCTCACGGAGCTTCAGGTGGTTCCTACCATTGTTGATCCATTACCGCTGTATTACGACAACAACGGCGCTATAGCTTTAGCGAAGGAACCCAGGTCCCATAAGAAGTCCAGGCATATTTTGAGGCGGTACCACCTGATCAGGGAGATTGTAGATCGCCGGGAGATCGAGGTGAAGAGAGTAAATACGGAGAACAACACTGCAGATCTACTCACGAAGGCCCTACCCCAGACTCAGTTCGAGCGGCTGATCGAGATGATAGGTCTTCGATACGCCAGTACATGGCCTTAGTGCAAGTGGGAGATTGTTAGTGTATATGCCCTAGAGGCCATTACTGTATCATACTAGCTTGTATATTACTTAATGGAAGCTTGGGATATTCACAGTTGTATATACAATCTTGCTCAAAATGGTAGTATGCTACTTGGTTTGTCTCTACTTCAATATGTGCATGTGTTTTTTTTAGCATATCGCTTATATACATATTAGTGGAGCCCTTAGGATCTTTGCTTGATTACCAGCGTTATGATGGCAGTCATACTCGTGGGGGCTTGGTAATCCATAAGCACATCCTTATACAGGTCCCTAGTCGTAGGACTATCGAGACAGGGCATCGATACTCCGGAGTAGACTAGCGTATGCGCTTCTCATCCCAGCGGGGGAGACGGTCTGTCCCACAGCCGTCAGTACGTCGTACTTGAGATAGTATGCGGGTGCTTGTTAGGTTGCGAGTACACTAGATAGGACTCGTTGGGAACTGTTGGTTGGTATTATACCTATCGTCAGTTATCAGTTCCCAGGTGACATGAGTACAGCTTAGTCCGCCGACTTGACACTGTCACTTCGCCTCGAGTGTGTTCCCACTGTACTTAGATTACTACCCTACCACGGCTCAAAGGAGTCGTGCAAATAGGTAGTAGTTGGGTACAGTCCCGAAGCACTTGGAGGCAGTGACGGTTAGACAGGATTCGTCTCTCCCGGTATTGGGGGTTGACATCGCGCTGTGTCTAGGAGAGCCATTACACGAGTCGTCCCTGGTTAGGGCAAGCGAGATATACTGGTAGGTTTCCAGTGTTATCTCAGGGTGTTATGGGCTATACTCCGACACGACTTGTACCGCTATTAGGGGACTGACGTTCACCACCCCCTAGGCCCGCCATGCGATGTATGAGACGAACAGACCGGACTGTACGGAGATTGTCACATACAGGCTCAGTAGGAGTTCGGATGGGTTTACCTCATCGGCCTTCTTATCAACATCTACCTGGGGATCGTTACGTACAGCTAGTGCCGCTTGCGGTCTGTGGTTAAACCCACTGTCAGCGTAGTGTCAAGTCTTTAGAGTCCCACACAGAGAGTTTCCCTGCACTGAGCAAAACGTGTAGAGGCCGTATGGTTTTATGGCAAGACTGCGATCACTTACGTTCACTTGTGTGCGTATGCTGTTCGGGCAGGCAATACTAGTGGGCTTTGGTTTAAGCCGGATCCTAGTATTGCATAGATGGGTTTGTTTTGTCTTCTGTACATTCGCATTATACGGAATGCGGATGCGGGTGTGTATGCACAGTTTTGAGGAGCGATGAAGGAAGAGGTGCCTCATTAGGGTTTTGGCAGATGGTTCGGCCAAAACCGTTATGTGGCAGGCTTATTAGGGTTTTGGCAATTCGTTCGGTCAAAACCATTATGAGCCGGAGACATTATTTACTAATCCCTTTAGTGATAATTTTGTGATGGCTAATTGCATTGACCATTTGACCACCATGACCTCTCTTGACTTTGTTGACCCGTTGACCGGTGTTGACCACTGACCTTCATGAGAGATCTACACTCTTCTTTGGATTTTCTTTTTCTTTTTGATTATGAAAATGGTCAATTCAATGTAGCATCAACTTTATTATGATAGGATTTGTAATGATGTTGTTAGTATTATTGCAACCATGGTTCATTTCTTTAGCTCATAATTCATTTCTCATTCTCTCTCTTGCTCTTGCTCATGAGAAGAAAAGAAATGCTCCATGGTTGCTAGCTCCTCCTTCTTCCTCCTCTTGATTTATTCTTTTGATCTCATGTGTTGAGAGAAAAAGAATCCACATAGACAAACACTTCCATCTTTCTCTTCTACACAACCTAGGACATCAACACTAGCAATCTTGTTGCCCTAGTTGCCTCGGCTCGAGGTGGAGCTCGGTGTACATCTCTTGGGTGGATCGTCTTCGACTCAAGAAGGCCGCGGAGGTGACCAAGATCCGGATCGTTCCTTAGAGCTTGGACGGACGAGCGGGACAGCCGGACGAAGACCCGAAGGACCGGTTTCGTGAGGTATAATTTCTACGGCATAGTAGTTAAAGCCTCTAGTAGTTTGTTAGTTTCTAGTTTAGCAAATATCCGGCTTTTAGTCCATGTTGCCTTATGCTAAATAATTGTTTTTCGCCGTTTCCGCCTTCCCATAAGAACCGGGGTGAGCAACGTGGACTTACAAAGATGGACATGAATTACCGATTTGGATCGGTAGTTTCTCAGTGGGTGATGAGCTTCACACCGATACTAAATATCGCGTTATTAAGGTTCTGATTTTATCCACCCGCTAGACCCGATATGCGATACTCTTAGACGAACAGACCGGACTGTATGGAGATTGTCACAAACATGCTCAGTAGGTGTACGGATGAGTTTGCTTGTCGGCCTTCCTTTCGCTCAATACCTGGGTAGCCGTTACGTACAACTAGTGCCGCTGACGTGTTTGTGGTTGAACTCACTGCCAGCGTATTGATGAGTCATTAGAGTCTTACACAGAGGTTTTTCTGGTTCAGGCGATATGATGTAGATGAAGTATGTTGGTACATACAGATGTCTGATTAAATATACGTACATGCTATACGGACTTTAATCGGACGGTTGATAATACTAGCGGTTTAGGATTAAGACAGATTATTAAATCAAGTTTTGATTTAATAATATATATATATATATATTTAATATATGTATTCTAGTATTATTTTTCACTATTCATTTTCTCTCTTGGCTATTCGTATTTTTATACGCATACGCGTATATCTATTTCAATACATATACCGGATTGTATTCCGTATTTATACGGGATATCTTCTAGAAGATGGAAACCTCATTATATGATTTTCTTTTTAGAAAATCATTTGCAAATGAGGTGGAGGGTGAGATGGCATGAGCATGATTGGAGGTATGTAGAGAGGAATGGGCCATTATTTGTTTATTGTAAAATGTTGTGAGATATTTTGCATGGTTATAAAATGGCAAGCCATTCTATTCTACGTACTTCTACTGTTCATTCCTTCAAGACTTGGCTCATTCCTTCTTGAGTTGGTCAAGCCTATGTTTTCCTCACCAACTCCTTTAGTTGCTCACTTGAGCTGTGGAAATGAAAGAAAAAGATAGTGGAAAATTCTTACATCCTCATTCTCCATTGCTAACGACCTTGGAACGTCGGTTGTTTCGCTAGACGAAACTGGAGCTTGGATCTTTTCCCTCAGGTAGACCATCTTCGGCGAAGGAGGACCGGTTTGCAAGCACGATCCGGAGCACTTGAAGAAAGTTTGAGGATTTGAGTATGTCACGCCCCGCTTCCCAGAGTACGCTAAGATGGGCATGTGACATAGCCAGCCATGCTACCTGTGGATAAGAAAAATCATTCCACAGTCACATTACGGCTGTTGAGATATCAAGAACAGGAAAGTAACTAACTATCTAGTACATGTCCATAAGCCAGAGTAAAAGATTCAAGAAATAACAATATGCGGAAGCCAAAAGATACAATAAATGAAACACCTGGAAGTGAAACTACATACCGACAGGAACTTCACCGCTCGTCTAACAGCGGCAGCACTCCTGGTCAGTCTGCAACAAGGTAGAAGAATCTGGGGCATGCAAAACCCAGACGTCAGCGCGTCATGTCATCAAGCAATAAAAATAAGCAGGGTAGCAGGCAATGCAAGGTAAGTGCACGGCGGCGCCCCGGCCGTCAATCCGAGGCCAAAATGCGGAAACGATGATTTACTTTAATTTTATAACCGGCACCACCGCGCACAAAATTCCCGGATCGGGCTATTAAACTAATCCTAGCTAACTAAAGAACGGGTAGAGAGATATACCGAGCGACCCGTGTCCTTCGGTCTTCTCGTCGTCGTCCCGATCTCCCGCGGAATCTCCGATCTTCACCTTCTCACCGGAAGGGCACCAGGTCGCCGGCTTCTTTTACGGGCTCCCACCTCTGGACCGAGGCAACTCGGGCACGAAGTTGGCGAGTCGACGTGCCCAAGATTTGCTGTAGAATAGTGTAGTGCTCTTGGTCTCATGGGGTTAAAAGAAGTTGCCATTGTTGGTGGAGGAATGATATGTAAGTTTTTGGATGAACAAAATGGAATTTTTGTGCAAACTAAATGAGAACCATCCCCACTACAAAAATGGGACAGCCCATCTCCATTTGGCCGGCCATCCTCATGTAGGAAAATGAGAGGAGAGAGTTATACAAAGGGGGTGAGCCAAAGGAATAATACGAGAGAGAGAGAGAAAATGTAATGATGATAAACAATGATCACAAAGCAAGAACCTCACTCCAAAACCCAATCATTTCCTACAAAGGTCAAGCCATCATGAGTGAAGAAAGTCAAGGTATGGTGCAATCATCATGACACTACATCTTGCAAAAATAACCCTCCAAATTGCCAATTTGCACATTTGCAAATTAGCCCTCCTCCACCAACTTTCAGCCAAGGAAAGATACAAAGGAAAATGGCCGAAACGGAAAGAAAACTGGCAACTCCAAAAAACCGATCCCGTAATAAATTACAGGAAAACCCCGCTACTGTATATGCATACCCGCATTTGTATTCCGACCGAATACAAATACACAGAGACAAAATCTACACTATACTATACTAGGATCCGGCTTAAACCAAAGCCCGCCAGTATTAACCGTCCAATAATGATCCGTGCAATACCGCACGTATCTGATCGAACCCTGCCATATCTCCATACGGCCTCTACAGCATTTCGCCCGAAACTTGAGCAACTGTCTGTGGGGGACTCTAAAGACTCGTCAACACCTTGGTTGTGGATTTAACCACTAGCACGTCAGAGGTATTAGCCTATACGTAACGGGCTACCAGGTATTGACCAAAAGGGACGTCGATGAGCGAACTCATCCTGACACCCTACTGAGCCTGTCAGTGACAATAACCGTACAGTCCGGTCCGTTCGTCTATGAGCATCGCATGGCGGGCATAGGGGGTAGGTAAAAGTCAGACCCCCAAAAGCGGTACAAGTCGTGTCGGAGTGTAGCCCAGAACTCCCTGAGATACTACTGGAATACCTACGAGTAAATCTCCTGTCTTGGCCAAGGACTTTCATGTACTGGCTTTCCTAGACACAGCGCGACCTCACCCCCAATACCGGGAGAGACGAACCCCTGAAGATCTGCTCACTGCCTCCATGTGGCTCGGGACTGTACCCAACTAAAACCTGTTTGCACGTCTCCTTTGAGCGTGGTAGGGTAGTAATCAAAGTACAGTGGGAACTCATATGAGACAAATGATGATCTCAGGTTGATGAACTAACCTGTACACATGTCACCAGGGAACTGCTATCTGACGTCTGGTATAAGACCAACTAGCAGGTTCCCGGCGAGTCCTGTCCGGTGTACTCATAACCCAATGAGCACCTGTATACATCTTAGGTGAACCAACTGATACCAGTGGCTTGTGAGACTGGCCACCGCCCCTCGTCGGGGTCTCGACTGTATACACTAGTCTACTCTGGAGTATCGATGCCCTGTCTCGAAACTCCCACGACTAGGGACCTTTTAAGGATGTGCTTATAGACCCCAGCTCCCACGTATATGATCGCCCTCATACTGCTGGTAGTCAAGCAAGAATCCTAGGGGCTCTATCTACGTGCAATAGTGACCTGTAGGGTCACCTAAAGCAGTACACGATGATAAAGATAAACCAGATAGCATACTATCATCTTGAGTAAGACTGTCTTACTGGGACAGGTCCTCCCTCAATCATTGCAATCACGTGCCTGTGATCCAATAATTTACTCTGAGGGCACTATCTCCAACAATCTCCCACTTGCACTCAAGGCTAATTATTGCGATGTCGCATACTCACAGCCCGTGTGATATCGAACACCCAACTCCTCTACTAGTCAGTCTCACAAAGCTCGTTTGCGAAACTATTGCGTTCGAGGAATAGCCTCAGTGAGTGGATCCGCTGTAAAGTTTCTTTCTATGTCTCTCTATATCTCAAGTTCGCGGAGAAAGCCATCTCCCGAAATGAGCAATACCTGTCTTAGAATATGTCTGGATGTCTGATGGGACCTAGTTCACAAATGAACTCCAAATCCAAACTTTTTAGACTGTATCATCAACTGAACTTAATCAGTATCCTGCGCCATGCCTTCCCCCAGTATCCACCTGGACCATCTGTCCAAAATACTGCCCCTCTTCAGAGGGAGAACTATAACTCTGACAGTCTCTCTGTCATCCAGGTCACCTTGGAAGCCTGGAATGATAACCGTCTCCTGAATGAGGCTGATGTTAGCATATCCCTATAACATCCACTTATGTTCTAAAACTGCTTCCGAATGTTTCTCCAGGATTGGATCAATATCAACTTATTGCACCTACTGCAAAAACAACATCTGGTGTGGTACTTGATATCTTATGATTGACTCAATTGCCTAAGCAAGTGATCTGCCAATCATGCACATCCCTCTCCCCTTTAGTCTGTAAGACACCTTTAGAGAGGGTGACTCCATCACCTGCAGGTATACTACCGTGCCAGGAGTCGTCCATTCTAAAAACTCTTAGAATGCTGTCAAAGTACCCTGATTGGGAAACCACCCAAATCTAGATCTATAGATCTAGTAACCAGAATGTCTTGATATTATATCCAAGTCCCATGTGGAGAAACCACTGTGTGACAACCAAAGTTTAACCGATCGTAGTATAAGAACATCACTTCCTACTCTGTGTATGTCATCCAAATACCAGGACATTACACCCTACTACCTTCTTAATAGATCCATCCCCTATTCTGATGAAGTCAAACCTATGACTGTCACGTCAGAAATAGATGATCTATCTCCGCTATATCTGCTTTAGTCTATAAATAGACATAAGCCACTTGTCCACCAATGCTTCCGCTGCTCCCACTGACTACGACAACCCTCTGGCAGAGTCATATAGACGTACACTTCTAAAGCTAGTTTAGAATGACACTATACTCATCCTCCTACCGGGTCTCGCAGCCTGGAACAACAGCAATGGCACGTCTGGGTAAACAAGAACCTCCCTGTCACCGTCCTTGAGGCTACCGGAGTACCCCTCGGGTGCCTGAGGTTACCCACCGTATCTGCGGAGTGGCCAATGGAATGTCAAACCAGATTGAATTTTTAGGTTCTTATCAAATTTTTTGTAATCGTTTGCGGTTCTGGAATCACTTCCAGTTCTGCCATACTCTCACTACTGTTTTCTGAAAAAAAATCCATTTTTATTAAAACTGTGGCGAGTCTAGAACAATATTACTATTGATCTTCCAGATGGTAGAAAGTCAACCCTCGTCATAGCCTGGGTCAACCCACAAACAACCATTACAGAAATGTGCCTTGAGTTATCCAGAGTCTGGTTTTAAGCATAAGCCGGAAAACTCCCCATACCTTAACATCATTAAGATATGAACTGATCTATATCCAATATAGAACCAGAGGCACTGGTTTAATTGAACCAGATTCAAATCATGCAGCTGTCTCCAGTGCATATCAACTAAATGGAGAGAGACCGATCAGTATTACTCAACTTAGGAGTGCTACCAATTATGAGTAATCTGAAAGAGAAGCAAGTTCTCTTAATCATTACTATCAACTGAATACCATACACAAGTATCTACATCTTCGATCACCTTGAAGAATCCCGATACTTGCAATATCTGGTTCTCTACTTTATTCTTATACCTATAACTTCTCAAAACTCAAACCTTGTGTTTCTACGAAACACTTGTTTAAGAACTAGAGAAGTCATAAGTAAACCGAATATAGTACGAGGACCAACCCCTCTGTCCTAATGGACACTGGACAACATACAATACTCTGTATAAGTCCCTTGAGTCTAATAACTCAATCCCTATGTGTCGTAGGTTGAAAACTGTGCTTATGGTTAAAAAGAATTACACCGCTGTTTAATGCTCCTTACTTAACCATCCACTGATATAGGTAAATGTCATAGACATAATTTCAAAAAGGTATATCTCACTCTATAAAAATAGACGTACAGATATATCAATTTGAAATTGGTGCATAACAGCGGATATTCAAAACTAAATATTTGCCCTCCGGCAAACAACCCAGGTGACTTCCTCAAATATCACCGATTACAACGAATCCTGATATAATGAGGATGATCACCTAATTCCCAATAACTTACTCCCACTCATCATCTGTAAAACCATACAGATGTGAGAATCATACCTGGTAAATACATACCCTGGAGCAAGGATTAATTGGGAAATCAGTTTTCTTTTAACAGTACACAATGAAACTGAAACATTGAAATGTTTCGATGGGGTATCCGGGTATTCCTAGTAATGCCTCTTCCATTATCCAGATTCACAACTGTAACCGTATATTTCTTTGCCATCTCTCCAAATCCCTTTATATGTCTTTAGTCATTACCTTCTGCACACCCCTTTAGGCCAAATGGTTTTCTTCCTTCCCTATCGTTCGGCACCAGCCTATGGTTTGGAAGAAGACTATCCAATAAGCATAATGGGTGTACTGTCCTAATCCTAGGAGCACTCGCAATGCGAGAGAAGGTGAGGATAAAAGACAACCGAATAAACCTTATTCCTATTTCTCCTGAACCAGAATCCATCCCCGATCTGGAACAAGTTCCTTTCGAGTTCGTATATAACTATACGATGGAGTATCCAATAAACTGTGGATCTTCGTAGTGATACGGAGTCTCCTGGAGAAATACAAAGGTGAAGTGGGAGTGGTAATGAAATACCTGGTTTGGTCGTGAATATTAGTCACAATTTACTTTGCCCTCTTACTAATCCCTTGATATGTCTTTACTTAATACCTTCTGCACACCATCGTTATGCTAATTGGTTTTCTTCATTCCCCACCGTTCGGCACCAGCCTAAGGTTTGGAAGAAGACTATCCAATTTGCGTAATAGGTGTACTATCTCCTAAACCAAGGAGTACTCGTAACCTGAGAGAAGGTAAAAGGAAAAGACAACTGAATAGTCCTATTCGTTTTCTCCAGAACCGGAAACCATCCTCGAATAAATTCCTTCGAGTTCGTATATAACCATACGATGGTTTTGTCCAATGGAAGTGGACGTTCGTAGTAATACGGTGTGTCCTGGAGTAAAGGGTAAAAGTAGGAGTGACAATGAGGTTTGCAACTCTGACAATCCAAAAGCCAGTGTTAAAGAAGGTTCGGTCAACTTGGTCACTGAGTCATAGTCTTAGGGTCGGGTCAATGGTCGCTGCCAAAGCGAGAGAGAAAAGAAATACTCAGCGTGCACTCTAACCTAGATCAGAATGGTTACCAATTTATCTAATCTGGAAACCTCCCACTGTAACGTCAAATTCTTCTCCAAACCTGAAAGAAGAATTAGTCGGGATCACCCGAGGAGTAAACCAACTCATCAGTGGGAATCGGGATCCAACTATCATCGTATGATAACGTGACGGACTTCGCTCACGTTATCACACTCCAGAAGGTATGCGTGTTAGTTATATGTATGCCCTAGAGGCCATTACTGTACATACGATGTATATTGTAATGGATGCTTGGACATATATAGTGAGGACATTCTTGCTCGACATGATAGTATGCTATCTAGTTGTACTTTATCTTAATATGTACTCTGATTATCTCTATGTTACATGTTGATAAAGCCCTTAGGATATGTACTCGACTACTGGGACTATGATGAGATCATACTAGTGGGGCCACGGTAGTCGACGAGTACATCCTATAATTGTTCCTAGTCTAGGGTGTATCAAGACAGGGCATCGATGCACCAGAGTAGACTAGCGTATATGCATCTTGACCTATATGATGGGCGATGGATGATCCCATATCCATCGGTGTTTGACATCAAGGATGGTGTACGGGTGCTCAGTGGAGACTGGGTACACTGGACGGACTCGCCGAGAACTCCCAGATGGTATTATACCTCACGTCAGATGGCAGTTCTCCGGTGACACTGGTACGGAGTAGTCTGTTGACCCGAGATCGTCATAGAGTCTTGTGTGATTCCCACTGTGCTTTGATTTCCATCATACCACGTCCAAGAAGGCGTGCAAAAAGGTGGCTTTTGGGTACAGTCCTGAATCACATGGAGGCAATGAGCGATAGGAGGGGATTCGTCTCTCCTGGTATACGGAGTAGATGTTGTGCTGTGTTCGATTGGCTATAACCGGAAATCCCTGGTCAGGGTTGCTGAGATTTACTGGTAAGTGTTATCAGTAGTTTCTCGAACTGTTATAGACCTCAAATCGACACGACTTATCAAGCTACTGGGGTATGACATTTACCACCCCTAGACGAGATATGCGACATATCAGACGACGAGACCGGACTGTACGGGAGTGTTACTGTTTGGATTCACAGGAGAATGTACAGGCTTGCTTGTTGATCTTCTGAGCGCTCAATACCTGGGTAGCTGTTACGTTTAGCTGACCGCTTGCAGCTTGTGGGTGTTTAATATGATCATCATCTACTGCCGGCGTATTGACGATTCTTTAGAGTCCTACACAGAGGTTTCTTGACTCAGGCAAAATGGAGTAGGGGCACGTATATGATATGTGCGGGACCGAGGATAATACGATATGAGATACCGTATTATATTCTCGCAATATTTGATATCAGCCGGGTCATCGGATCAAGTTTTGATTCGATGAATCGGTACGGATAAATATTAGTCGGTTATATGCGATATAGCCGGATTGTCGGATCAAGTGTTGATTCGATAATTTAATGTATAATAATATATATGATATATTAAATTACATTAACTAATATTAGCTCACTAAAGGATTCTTTTTCTCACTCGGGTAATACATTGATATATATGCGATATATGTTAAATGTATTATTTTATTTTGTTACGATAAATATTATATATGTGATATATAATATTGTAACATGATATGATAACTAATGCAACATGTTTAGTGGAGTTTAAATATGATTAGGGTTTGGATTAGGGTTAAGCTTTCTAGATGATTCTAGAAGGTTTAGTTTTGTTTTGTGAAAGATATTTTGTGGTGACTCATTCTTAACCTAACCCAAACCCTAGCCTTGGTTAATTCTCTACAATGGTTTATTCAACCATGGTTGCATTATTCATCATTATCATCTTTGCATTATTCATCACAAAAGGATTCTATGATATTCATTCATCTTCTTCTTCCTTCTTCTTTCTTCCATGAAAAAGCTTACTAGCTTTTTCTAAGTGATGAATGAGTGTGAGAAAAAGATAATAAAAGAGAGCAAAAATCCTACTCCATCATCCTCATCTATCCTTGCCATTTAGATGAGGGTGTTCACTTCATATTATGAGTGTTAGCTTGTGTTAACGAAACTTCAAGGTAGATCATCTTTGTATCGAAGATCGGAAGCAAGACTGCATCTTTCTCTTCGTGGAACCTCTCGAGAGTCCGTAACACGATGATCGCAGCGAAGGGAATTCAACACGGAGCTTTAGAAGTGAAGGACCGGATCTACAAAGGTTGTAATCCCTCTCACTTGGTGTTAAACTGTTTAACATACTTGTTTTCGCCTAAACTCTAGTTTAAAGATCCGGCTTCGGGTTGTTCGGCACGGCTAAAATTTTAATCGGGCATGGTTGATGCATCGTAGACCCTTGTGCGCGTGCCCAGCAACCCTACAAGTGGTATCAAAGCCAAGCTAGAGCTTTAGGCGAAGTCTGAGCGAAGTTTAAAATCCGATCGAAACCCGAAACCCCGATGTTTACCCTTCTCTGTACATTTTTCAAAACTGTGGTTTTTTATGAATTAAAAATTCTCAGAAAAACAAGCAGGAAAAACTAAGAATTACTGTGAAGTACGGCCCTCTAATTCGCTAAAATGACCGCGGAACCGTGACCAAAATTGTGACTTAGTCCTTGGAATTTCATGTAATTATTCTTAGGTCCTTTCTTGTTATTTTTTTCTGGTAATTTTTTTAATTCCACTCAAGTGTTGAGTTTTCTAGGGTTGTATTGGGGAATCGTTGATTCGATCAGATAATTTAACTTTGTTTAGTTTTGTCCGGATAATTTTTAGAAACTGTTAAAAAGTTCGAACGGATATCAATAACTCACTTTTTCCCCTGTCGGAAATTTTTTCAAAAGTTGGATTTTTTCTCGAGTTTAAGAACGTTCTAAGTCGTGCAAGTAACGCGGTGGACCCTCTAGAAGAACACAAACCTTAACTCGATTATGTGACCGTCTTGAACTGCCTCTGAACCTTAGGGTTTGGGGCAGTACGACATGCCACATCTGAGGCGTTGGCTTGACCCTTCTACGGCTGGACCATCGGTACTGTGGCATGTGATGGATGTTTTAAAACTGATTTCAAGTGTTGAGATATATTGGGGAAATCTTGGGTGTTTGATTATTCGATCGGAAAGTTTAACATTGTCTATTTATCTGGAATGTGATACAATATTTGGAATCCACAGGTAGTTATGAGATAACTAATTTGAATGTTATAAATCTAGCAGTTCAGTCTCAATTGATCGGTTGCCACGGAATTTTGATGTGATCAAAATTCCGTCGCAATCACGTAGCGTACGCGGATACTCGCCGGGTAAACTTAACAGACAGCCACGCCCCATAGCCCCGACCAAGTGACTGTAGGAGAACCCCGTCGCCAAAAGCATCCGTTCGGGTGCTCGCGGCAGCGGTGTTCCGCTTTAGTGCACTTCGTCGACGGCATCCGGGGGTGCGGCCGTATACTAAAGTTTGCGACGAGCATTCGATCAGGATGTCGGGAATCTTGTTGAATTTCCCGACTTGATATTGAAAAGAGTTTTCGATAATGAGACTAAAATGCGGGGTTTATAATTGTTAGGCATGCGATGTCTGAGGAATTCATTTGGTTAGGCATGCGATGTCTAAAGAGGTTGCGGATTCCAACTGTTGTAGTTTTACACTTTCTTTTCTGTGACCGTAAGCGTAGTATGTGATGTATCGCCGGCTTCGTTGCTATACATCAACGACAATCGGGATACGCATACTTGCTTACGTTGATGATATGAGATATTATGTGTTACTGTGATATGTTATATTGGACCGCCGCGTTTTGAATAGCTGGGGGTTTTATGTGAGATGAGAGTTTTTCTTTTTCATTCATGTAAAATTTATTTGTATGTAATATTCTTTTATTGGGGCACTTCCGGGATGAGGTTGATGTCACCCTTGTATATTATTTACTTTTCCGCACTAGGATAGACCCAAGGCGGGGAGCACAAGTAACCGGGTTCTAGGGTCCAGTGGGAGACCATCTCGAGGAGTCGAGACCGGGTCTCCTAACCCTAGAACTGGCAGTGTTGCTTGCCGCTCTCGTAGGGGTCTAGGGATGTGGGTCTGGCTATTCATCGCGACCGTGGAATCCGTGTTTTATACAGGCTCATATTGAAAACACGGACGTCCTAGTATATCCAATATTTCATATATGTTTCTTCTGCTGCAATGTTCTGTGATGAGATCATATTACTGCCTGAGACGAATGTTTATATTATATATATGAGATATATGTTGTATTGCAGATTTCGTTTCAAAAGAGATGCTTGTGAAGCATAACAAAATGGGACTTCATTAATGAGATTAATGAAACTAAAAGAAACCTAAAGATGTTGTAGAAACTTGTTTAAAAACTGGTAGCTCTAGTTCTTGCTTTACATAGCGATGTTCCTTGTAGAACATCCAGCGCCTTATTCGATAAGGAAAGAGCCGAGATCCCTTCACCGGGAGTGACCTCTTTAGTGAAACTAGCAGATACTACAAACTCGGTTTGTCTTTTGATTGCTTCTATAGTTCTTGCTTTGCATAGTGGTATATATGATATACCCTGCACCTTATTCGATGAGGAAAGGGCCGACGATCCCTTCACCGGGAGTGACCCCTTTAGCAAAACTAGAAAAGCCTAAAAAACACTCCATTTAAAAATCACTCGATTCTACAACGATATCAAGTTCATTACGCAATACGTTTTCTTAAAAACATGTTGTAACCCTCCGTCATTTTAGGAAGTAGAGTACTTAGTATTCGTGCTGTGTTTGTTGACCTTAGTTAAGGCACAGTGTACGGTAGCTAAGTGATGTCTTCCTATATAGCATATGATGCGATTAGTTAGGACAGTCATATGACTTTGTTGACCTTAGTTAAGGGTCATGTGGGTGGGTCTAATTAATCAAGAAATGAAGGGTAGAACTTGACTAGTGCTTATAATTTGTTGACCATAGTTAAGGTCATAAATCACTAGGGGTAAAATATTATTGGGAATTTCAAGTGTTGAAATTTGCAATGAGATTGCATACCTTCTATGAGATAGTTGGATCCCGATACCCGCTGCGAGTAAGAGTTACTCCTGGGAGAGTTTTACACATTACAATTAGCCGATCAAGTAGGTGTCTAGAAAGGTGTTAACGGGGTTACGCCCCTGGGAAAACGAGGTTTACTTTAATTAGGTTCGTGCGAAAGCATGGGGGACCTCCCTCAAAGTACCGGCACTGGCCTGGCTGAAAGATTGGCGAACTTGTAGCGTGTAATTAATCCCGGCTAGTCTTTCCTTTTAGGGTTTGAAGGAAGATTTGATTAAAACAGTGGGAGACATCCTGATTAGATATATTAGATAACCAATCTAATCTTGCAAGAGCATACGCTGAGTGTTTTCTTCTCTCTCTCCAGGTAGCGACCATATCACGCCTTAATCAAGATAATAAAACAGATATATTGACTGAACCCGCTTGTTATACTGAGCTGGGGAACGTTGGTCCCGCTCCAACTTATAATTGTTATAAGACAGAGCAGGAAATTGGGGAATACCGGATTTCCCGTGCCGCCCAAACGAAGAAAGTGCATGTTGATGCATCATCTTCAGGTGTGTTCATTACAGAGAACTGTTTCTCGGTATCCTTTACGTCCTGGGTATGTGATACCAGATCAGGATCCCGCATATGTAATCTGTTATATGGGCTACATAAAGGTAGAGAACTGAGAACGGATGATAAGTTTCATGAGACAGAAAATGGTGCAAGTATTGCAGCCAAGTCTGTTGGTCACTATCACCCTGTATTACCAGAATACATTGATTCCGAACGAATGTTATTAGATACCGAACCTGATATACAACATCATATCAGTCTCTTTATTAGTAAAGAAAGGATATAATTTTGTACTGTTGGATAATGTTTTGAACATTTCCTATATCAAGAGTTGATCGGTTCAGGCACGTTATCTAAAAGTATTGACGTTCTAAATCAAAACTACAGTTCTTAGTATACAGAACACACACGAGAGGAAGAGTTCAGAAATAAACGAATCCTTCTTGAGGCATTGTAGACTAGGTCATATCAATGCGACCCGACTAGCTGAAGTTACATTAAGATGCATATTTAATTTATTTGAATTTACATCTTGTGAAACTTGCCGGTCATGTCACAAAGATAAGATGACCATAGCTCTGTTTATTGGAATCAGAGAAAGAGTTAGTGAACTTTTGGGATTGATACATGTTGATGTATGAAAGTTCCCTGTCTACATATGCCAGGACCGGTTCTTTGTACTTCATTAAATTCTCTGATGATCTCTCAAGATTGAGACATATGTTCCTGTTGAAACACAAGTCCGAAGCTTTTAAGATATTCACAGAATATAAGTTAGAAGTAGAGAACCAAAAACGGGTATAAGTATTATGTCCTTTGATGAGATCAAGGAGGAGAATACTTGAGCACGGAATTCCTGAACTATTCTAAAAGAGAATGAGATTCTCTCTCAGCATTACTCCTCCAAATACACCACAACACCTCGGTGTATCGTGGCAGAGCAATAGCACCCTATGTGATATGGTGTGCTCTATGATGAGTACTACTGAGTTTCCTATTTCCTTTTTGGAGTTATGCACTTGAGAAGCTGCATACCTATTGAATAGGGTTCGAATCAAATCAGCTGCCTACCACTTCATATGTGATATGGAAAGGGAAGAGCCCATATCTTAAGTTTGTTAAGATTTTGGATTGTCCGGCCTATGTCTAAAAGCAAAATCCGGACAAGCTCGAGGCAAGGTCAGCTCTGTAAAACTGGAAGTAGTTCCAACTATACAAACTGCAGCGGATGATTTGGTAGAACCTGAAGGATTCAATAGATTCCAACGAATCTCAGCCTCTCCGCCGATCTAGTAGGGTTCCTCACCCACCTAAGAGATACTTCGGTTTCTCTATGACAGTAGGAGTGAGGATTGCATCATGAGATGATGACCCAACTAGTTTCGAGCTGGCCATCAGGAGTGGGACTCTGTAAGAATGGCTGGATGCTTAGTGATCTGAGATAGAATCCTTATACACCAACAAAGTATGGACTTTGGTTGCTTTATCTGAAGGGTTAAATCCCCATCAGGAGCAAGTATATCTTGAGAAGATTACTTGGTGTACATGGAAAAGTTGAGACTTTCAAAGCTATGCTTAAGTCCATCCAGATCCTACTTGCCACGGCTACATACCATGACTACGATATCTGGTGGTTGGGTGTCATGACTGCTTTTCTAAATGATGTTTTAGGAGAGAGCGTCTATAAGTACACAGCCAGAGGGCTTCGTAGACAGTGGGAGCAGCGGAAACGTGAGCAAGATGTTTTATGTGATAAATCAGGCATTGCGGAGTTGGAACATCTGTTTTGATGTGGTAGTCAAAGAGTTTGACTTCATCAAAATGGTAGATGAACCTTGTACATACAAAAAGGTAGTAGAGAGTATGGTGGTGATCCTCGTAAAGTACGTGGATGACATACTCTTGATAGGGAAGGAGTTTCCTATGCTACGCTCGGTCAATCTCCGCTTATCACAAGTATTCTCCATATAGGATCAAAATGATACCTCCTAAATCCTGGGTTTTGGATCTATGAGATAGTTCTAATTGGATGTTAGGATACTCACTAGTTGTAGTGAGATGGTATCAATCGATCCTGGGGAGAATCACTGGAAAGGTTCCAGGATGATAAGGACGACTGAATGTCAGTCGCAGGCATTGTCTTTACCCTCAGTGGAGGGACGGTATGTTAGAAGAGTTCCAAGCTAGATACTGTGACGTACTAGACGATTAAAGGCAAGATACATCGTTACCAAGGATGCTACCAAAGAGGCAGTCTGGATATATATAAGTTCATGAGATGAACTTCGTTCCTACCATTGTGTGACAATGGAGTTGTGGCTTATGCCAAGGAACCCCCGTCCTATCAGAAATCCAGATATAATTCTTAGGCAGTATCACCTGATCTTGGAGATGGTTGATCTCCAGGGAGATCGAGGTTCGGAGAGTAGACACAGAGGACAACAACGCGGATCCACTCACGAAAGCCTTTTCCCCAGTAGAGACTTTTATGGGATGGTTGAGTATGAGATACTTCAACCGAAGCAAAATGTTGGGTATGTGATACCACAACAGATGGCCCTAGTGCAAGTGTGAGATTGTTAGTTATATGTATGCCCTAGATGCCATTACTGTACATACGATGTATATTGTAATGGATGCTTGGACATATATAGGGAGGACATTCTTGCTCGACATGATAGTATGTTATCTGGTTGTACTTTATCTTAACATGTACTCTGATTGTCTCTATGTTACATGTTGATAAAGCCCTTAGGATATGTACTCGACTACTGGGACTATGATGAGATCATACTAGTGGGGCCACGGTAGTCGACGAGTACATCCTATAATTGTTCCTAGTCGAGGGTGTATCGAGACAGGGCATCGATGCACCAGAGTAGACTAGCGTATACGCATCTTGACCCATATGATGGGCGATGGATGATCCTATATCCATCGGTGTTTGACATCAAGAATGGTGTACGGATGCTCAGTGGAGACTGGGTACACTGGACGGACTCGCCGAGAACTCCCAGATGGTATTATACCTCACGTCAGATGGCAGTTCTCCGGTGATACTGGTACAGAGTAGTCTATTGACCCGAGATCGTCATAGAGTCTTGTGTGATTCCCACTATGCTTTGATTTCCATCATACCACGTCTAAGAGGGCGTGCAAAATGGTGGCTTTTGGGTACAGTCCCGAATCACATGGAGGCAATGAGCGATAGGAGGGGATTCGTCTCTCCCGGTATAGGGAGTAGATGTTGTGCTGTGTTCAATTGGCTATAACCGGAAATCCCTGACCAGGGTTGCTGAGATTTACCGGTAAGTGTTATCAGTAGTTTCTCGAACTGTTATAGACCTCAAATCGACACGACTTATCAAACTACTTGGGTCTGACGTTTACCACCCCTAGGCGAGATATGCGACATATCAGACGACGAGACCGGACTGTACAGGAGTGTTACTGTTTGGATTCACAGGAGAATGTACAGGTTTGCTTGTTGATCTTCTGAGCGCTCAATACCTGGGTAGCTGTTACGTTTAGCTGACCGCTTGCAGCTTGTGGGTGTTTGATATGATCATCACCTACTGTCGGCGTATTGACGATTCATTAGAGTCCTACACAGAGGTTTCTTGACTCAGGCAAAACGGAGTAGGGGCACGTATGTGATATGTGCGGGACCGAGGATAATACGATATGAGATACCATATTATATTCTCGTGATATTTGATATCAGCCGGGTCATCCGATCAAGTGTTGATTCGATGAATCGGTACGGATAAATATAGTCGGTTATATGCGATATAGCCGGATTGTCGGATCAAGTGTTGATTCGATAATTTAATGTATAATAATATATATGATATATTAAATTACATTAACTAATATTAGCTCACTAAAAGATTCTTTTTCTCACTCGGGTAATACATTGATATATATGCGATATATGTTAAATGTATTATTTTATTTTGTTACGATAAATATTATATATGTGATATATAATATTGTAACATGATATGATAACTAATGCAACATGTTTAGTGGAGTTTAAACATGATTAGGGTTTGGATTAGGGTTAACCTTTCTAGATGATTCTAGAAGGTTTAGTTTTGTTTTGTGAAAGATATTTTGTGGTGACTCATTCTTAACCTAACCTAAACCCTAGCCTTGGTTAATTCTCTACAATGGTTTATTCAACCATGGTTGCATTATTCATCATTATCATCTTTGCATTATTCATCACAAAAGGATTCTATGATATTCATTCATCTTCTTCTTCCTTCTTCTTTCTTCCATGAAAAAGATTACTAGCTTTTTCCAAGTGATGAATGAGTGTGAGAAAAAGATAATAAAAGAGAGCAAAATTCCTACTTCATCATTCTCATCTATCCTTGCCATTTAGATGAGGGTGTTCACTTCATATTATGAGTGTTAGCTTGTGTTAACGAAACTTCAAGGTAGATCATCTTTGTATCGAAGATCGGAAGCAAGACTGCATCTTTCTCTTCGTGGAACCTCTCGAGAGTCCGGAACACGATGATCGCAGCGAAGGGACTTCAACACGGAGCTTTAGAAGTGAAGGACCAGATCTACAAAGGTTGTAATCCCTCTCACTTAGTGCTAAACTGTTTAACATACTTGTTTTCGCCTAAACTCTAGTTTAAAGATCCGGCTTCGGGTTGTTCGGCACGGCTAAAATTTTAATCGGGCATGGTTGATGCCTCGTAGACCCTTGTGTGCGTGCCCAGCAACCCTACAATATGCATATCTGGCAAGTTTCAGTTTCTTTAGAAACTCCCGATGTGATTTTTGTCCCATGCTCTTATGATCTTGGCGTGAGGTCAAAATATCATAAGTCACATGTCAAGTTCTACCCGTCATTGTCCAGGTCAATTTGAACCCACCCGTACATACCCTTGACGTAGGCCAAAATAGTAGTACGACTGTCCCAAACCAACGCATCTATCTATGCAACAGATAAATATCCGGCAGCTACCAATCACTATGCCTTGGCGTGAGGTCAAAATACATAGCTTGAATACTACCGAATATTTAACTGAAATGATGGAGGGCTACGAATGGTTTCTGACGAAAAACCTTTAACGTAATGAACTTGATATCGTTGAAGGAACATGATAGCTTTATAAAAATATAGTGACGAAAACCTTTGCTAAAGAGGTCACTCCCGGTGAAGGGATCTCGGCTCTTTCCCCGTAAAATGAGGTGCAGGATATTCCAACTGAATACCACGATGCAAAGCAAAAGTAATCGGCTATAGTGAAGTTATTGCCCTGACGCAAATTTCTGTCTAAGGGGTCACTCCCGGTGAAGGGATCTCGGCCCTTGCCTCGTCGACTGAGGAGCAGGATATTCCAACTGAATACCACTGTACAAAACAAAAGTGAACGTCCTTACAATAACAGCTTTTTGAAAAATGTTCCAACAACATCAGAATAGGTTTGTTTTTAACTTGCATTGATCCGAATCAACGCAGTCCCATCAATTGATCACACCAATAAAGAACGAAAATAATGACGTACGTATATGCCATCCGCATTCGCCACTGGGTCCCGTCATTACCCGTTAGGTTAGTTAACTAACGACAGAGCAGGGACTGGACTAACGCGGATGCAAAACATATACAACATCTACTAGTATATATATCAATATATAATATTTTGCTCAAGGCATGATAAAATGCAACATCACAGAAATGTAATAAGCATCACAGAACAATACAGATATCTAGGATCCCCGGGTTTCATAGAGCCTCTACTGAAACCCGATGTTCCCCTGGTCGTGTGGATAGCCTGTGCAATGAAATCCTAGACCCCTACGGGCGCGGCAAGTTACCCGCCAAAATCTGAAGCGAGGCAGCCCCCTTCAGCAACGTGAATGGACCACCCAACACTTCACGGAATCCGGTAACTTGGGCACCCCTCCTGGGTCAACCTGTACCCCCTACGAGTGCTGCGAATAGCCCGCCAATTCTAGAGTAAAGCCCCCTCCGTCTCAATGCCATGAGATGAGGGCTCGTTGCCCTTTAGAACCCGGCTATCCGTGCACCCCTCCGTGGGGCAATCCTAGTACAGAAAGTAAAATATACATACAACGGGTACATCGACCTCACCCCGGTCGTGCCCCAAAAGAATAATATACAGACAGGCAGTGACGGCAGTCCACATGTCGGACGCTCGCTCCGCAATAACAAATGTACATAATACAACCAAATCTGTACTAACATTGCATCCAGGCTATCCACCACGACAATCCGCAACATCACAGCACAACACAGAATATCAACGTGAATGTCACGTTCGCAAATCCATCTAATCGGGCTATAGCAGTTAGACAGGATTTACCGATCAAGTGACATTCACCGTTGCAGATATAATGTAAATACTGTGAACTAACATGTTTAAAATTTTCGATCGATCAAATTTACCCAAGTGGGCCCCAAGCACTACTGTAGCACTTAAAGAAATTCTGGACCCAAAAAGAATATTCCAAAACCCCTATTTTCAACGCAGAGACTCTCTGGAAAAATTTGATACACTGAACAGTAAAGACTGCGGCGGAACCGCGGCCGAAGCATGGCTTGGGCCGCGGTTCCGTGGTAGGATGGTGTGTTCACATGATCAAATTTCTACAGAAGTCTAATAATTCCCTGCACATCATTCTGCAACACACCGAAAAATTTTTGGAGCCAAAAAAAATTCGACAGAAACTGATGCACATGAAAACGCGGTTTTTGGAATTTTGTTCGATCGGAAATGTAAACACATTAGACAAAGCTAGATTAGGTTAATGGCGTGGCTCTGATACCAGTGTAAGTGCACGGCGGCGCCCCGGCCGTCAATCCGAGGCCAAAATGCGGAAACGATGATTTACTTTAACTTTATAACCGGCACCACCGCGTACAAAATTCCCGGATCGGGCCATTAAACTAATCCTAGCTAACTAAAGAACGGGTAAAGAGATATACCGAGCGATCCGTGTCCTTCGGTCTTCTTGTCGTCATCCCAATCTCCCGCGGAATCTCCGGTCTTCACCTTCTCGCCGGAAGGGAACCACGTCGCCGGCTTCTTTTATGGGTTCCCACCTCTGGACCGAGGCAACTCGGGCACAAAGTTGGCGAGTCGACGTGCCCAAGATTTGCTGTAGAATAGTGTAGTGCTCTTGGTCTCATGGGGTTTAAAGAAGTTGCCATTGTTGGTGGAGGAATGATATGTAAGTGTTTGGATGAACAAAATGGAATTTTTGTGCAAACTAAACGAGAACCATCCCCACTACAAAAATGGGACAGCCCCATCTCCATTTGGCCGGCCATCCTCATGTAGGAAAATGAGAGGAGAGAGTTATACAAAGGGGGTGAGCCAAAGGAATAATACAAGAGAGAGAGAGAGAAAATGTGATGATGATAAACAATGATCACAAAGCAAGAACCTCACTCCAAAACCCAATCATTTCCTACAAAGGTCAAGCCATCATGAGTGAAGAAAGTCAAGGTATGGTGCAATCATCATGACACTACATCTTGCAAAAACAACCCTCCAAATTGCCAATTTGCACATTTGCAAATTAGCCCTCCTCCACCAACTTTCAACCAAGGAAAGATACAAAGGAAAATGGCCGAAACGGAAAGCAAACTGGAAACTCCAAAAAACTGATCCCGTAATAAATTACAGGAAAACCCCGCTACTGTATATGCATACCCGCATTTGTATTCCGACCGAATACAAATGCACTGAGACAAAATCTACACTGTACTATACTAGGATCCGGCTTAAACCAAAGCCCGCCAGTATTAACCGTCCAATCATGATCTGTGCAATACCGCACGTATCTGATCGAACCCTGCCATATCTCCATACGGCCTCTACAGCATTTCGCCCGAAACTTGAGCAACTGTCTGTGGGGGACTCTAAAGACTCGTCAACACCTTGGTTGTGGATTTAACCACTAGCACGTCAGAGGTATTAGCCTATACGTAACGGGCTACCAGGTATTGACCAAAAGGGACGTCGATGAGCGAACTCATCCTGACACCCTACTGAGCATGTCAGGGACAATATCCGTACAGTCCGGTCCGTTCGTCTATGAGCATCGCATGGCGGGCCTAGATGGTTGGTAAAAGTCAGACCCCCAAAAGCGGTACAAGTCGTGTCGGAGTGTAGCCCAGAACACCTTGAGATACTACTGGAATACCTATCAGTAAATCTCCTGCCTTGGCCAAGGACTTTCATGTACTGGCTCTCCTAGACACAGCGCGACCTCACCCCCAATATCGGGAGAGACGAACCCCTGAAGATCCGCTCACTGCCTCCATGTGGCTCGGGACTGTACCCAACTAAAACCTGTTTGCACGTCTCCTTTGAGTGTGGTAGGGTAGTAATCAAAGTACAGTGGGAACTCACACGAGACAAATGACGATCTCATGTCGATTAACTAACCTGTACACATGTCACCAGGGAACTGCTATCTGACGTCTGGTATAAGACCAACTAGCAGGTTCCCGGCGAGTCCTATCCGGTGTACTCATAACTCAATGAGCACCTATATACATCTTAGGTGAACTAACTGACACCAGTGGCTTGTGAGACCGGCCACCGCCCCTCGTCGGGGTCTCGACTGTATACACTAGTCTACTACGGAGTATCGATGCCCTGACTCGAAACTCCCACGACTAGGGACCTTTTAAGGATGTGCTTATAGACCCTAGCTCCCACGTATATGATCGCCCTCATACTGCTGGTAGTCAAGCAATAATCCTAGGGGCTCTATCAACGTGCAATAGTAACCTGTAGGGTCACCTAAAGCAGTACACGATGATAAAGATAAACCGGATAGCATACTATCATCTTCAGTAAGACTGTCCTAGTGGGACAGGTCCTCCCTCAATCATTGCAATCACGTGCCTGTGATCCAATAATTGACTCTGAGGGCACTATCTCCAACAATGCAAGTATAAACATGAATGAAAAGCAGGTGTAACAGTAATATAAATCAGGGCAGTGAAGGGTAGTGTGCAGTGAGTAAACTAAACTGTTCTATTGGATTTTCTACTCTAAAGTCTTTGAAATCAATTTGATGAATCATCGATGTAATTCAAAAGTATCCCGTGCATACCCGGGACCACGGTCAAGATTCTCAGGCTGAATCCGAGACATGCCGCTAGGCACTAAAACAGGAAATATGTACAGATAAATGATGTCAGCAGCAACATCCCAAGGCTGGCCTAGCCTTTAAAACTGATCAGTGTAAGCGAGTAACTGTTGAGTTACAAGTCATGATTTCATCATTGATTTTCCCATACCCCCAAGTTATATATGTCAAGTCAGGTATTCAGTAATCAAGAACTAATGCCAACACAGGATCAGGTAAGAGCAGGTTTGTCTGGATAGACAACAGGAACGGTTCGTGAGGACTGCATGTCAGGTTTGTTGGTATTAGACACAAGATCAGGTAACAGGTCAAGCCATGGTACATCAGGTCAAGTCAAGTAGTGTGCGGTACCATATCGGGTCAAGTAATATGTGTGTAGCAAGTCATGTCAGGGTGTAAAAGATAGTATGTGGGTGCTCATAAACAGCTAGCATAATCATGGTTATAAATAATTAAGCATGGATGCACAAATATTTATCAGGGATTATATCATGACTATCTAGGATGCACATGATCAAGTATGGGATACTAATGTAACAGTAAAATGAAATAATATGGTCTCGGCGTGCAACTAGATATGTAATAAACCGTACGGATACAGACGGATACTATAAAACTGTAAATCAGTAAAATTTGCTGAATATTAAAACACAAGCACTATTATTTATTAAATAGATATTTATATAATAATATTAATATGGATAACATATTCAAGCCGATTAATAACTATAAAAGTGGTATTGATTAACCATGCACAAGAAAGTTCCGTTCAGAAATTCAGAGTCACCCTGATTTGTAAAATAGCTTAAAAATAACAAACGTTCTCCAAAAGGGACGTGTCTTATAACAAAACAAAGATAATTCAATAAGGTTTTCATTTTTATAAGTATAAACATCTCAGGTTGTCCCTACAAAAAGTTATGAACATCCGAAGTTGAAAGTTTGCTGCTGGAATTTTCCTGGACAGCAGTTTAAAGACATATTCATTTGCATTTTACGTTATTTAAACAATTTATTTTGCAAGTAAATATTTCATATAGTTATAGTATTCTGAGTTAGCTTCATAACGAACTAAAGAAAATATACTAATGATTTTTCTATGATTTATAATGAATTTTATAAGGTAAGGTGTACAGTAAATTTCAGATTTGTCGTATCCGCTTTGCAACGACGTTTCATGTGTAAACTATAATATTTTCAAGTGTATAACATTATAAAATGCAGATTATAAACTAATTACAGATAACAATAAGAAATATTACGACGATATATATTTTAAATGATATGGATGCAGTATAATGTAATCTAGTATGTCACAAGATAAGTTTTCATGATCTAGATTTAAAATGATATAAACGGATGCAAACGGAATATCGAAACGTTATAAAATTAAACATGGGGTACTAGATTTAAACTATAGGTATGGTATTTATTTAAATAGGTATAAAATGAATTATATAGCATGTAGCAAGATTAACTTGCCTAGACGGAACAAGAACGGATGTGTACGGAACGTCCTTCGTCGGCGAAATATCGCGACGCGCGCACGGTACACGAAACGGTTCCAAACAACGCACGAGGGTGATCACGCAAGTCAGGTACGTTCACTGGATCACTCGGATCGTCAGCGACGAGCACGGCTCCGGCGGTGATCACCGGAATCAAGAAACAAGATCAAGAAAAAGAAAGAAGAAAGAAGAAGAAGTAAGAAGAAGAGGTTGTGTATTAAATAAGGAAAGAAAAATTAAATAAATAAAAAATATATATAAATAGATATATGCACAGAGAGAGAGAGAGAAAGGGGTTGTTGGTTTGTTAGGAAATTAGATTTAAAATTTTAAAATATTTTTAGATTTAAAATTTTAGATAAGAGGTTTCAGTTTGTTAAAGAAATCGTATGAAAATATTTAAACTAAATTTTAACATTAAATAAATTGAATTTTGGAGGGATACAAAAATATTTCAAAACGCGTCCGGGTCGGGTTTAAAAATTCAGATTTAAAATACGAAAAATATGTGCGACCTTTAAAATTCAAAATGAATGTTCAGGTAACGAAAATGCATACCCTTAAGAACGGATGCACGTACATGCACGTAGCCATCCAAACACGTCCGTTTCACTGAACGGGACGATAACAAGATGCGCGGATGCTTCCACGGGGTTAGGGGTATTATGCAAGCTATGAAATGCAATTTTAAATTATTTTACATGACCTAAAATGTTATATGGTAAAAGATGCAATGCCAGGTAAAATGCCAGTATGCAGTATACATGAGATGCACGTGTCTATGTAACAAGTTAGGTTAATCTATAAATATGAATCAAACAAGTTCAAGCAAGCGGGTCGGGTCGAATGCAATGTAAAATGTAAAATTACCATTCGCACCCAAAAACCCGTTAAATCAAGAAAATACCACAGATAAGTAAATACGGGAAGTGGAATTGGTATAAATGAACTCGGTTGTTACATTATACCCAACTACAAAAAGAATTTCGTCCTCGAAATTCCAAGAACAAGAAAGGATAAACAATCAAGAAACTACAAGAATAGATGTAGAAACTTCTGCCGGATTTCATTTTCTCGTTCCCAGGTTGATTCTCCATGCGAGCGATTTTCCCAAGAAACAAGTACAAGAGGGATAACCTTGTTCTTAAGAACCTTTTCCCTTCGATCCACAATCGACATCGGCCGCTCCTCAAAGTCAAATCTTCTCGTACAGTCAGCTCCGAATGATCCAGCACGTGTGTTTCATCTCAAACATATTTACGGAGTTGAGATACGTGAAACACGTCATGAACATTCGCCAAGGATTGCGGTAACGCCAATCGATATGCTACTTCTCCAACACGCTCCAAAATCTCAAAAGGTCCAACGAATCGAGGACTAAGCTTTCCTCGACTTCCGAAACGAATCACTCCTCTAGTCGGTGATATCTTCAAGAATACCAAATCACCAACGGCGAACTCTAGAGATCTTCTCGATGTATCTGCCCAACTCTTTTGTTGGTCTTATGCTGCTTTCATATGATTCCGGATAGTGTTAACCTTCTCAACTGTTTGCACGATCAAATCCGGTCCCAACAATCTTCGTTCTCTAACATCGTCCCGCAAACAGGTGAACGACACTTGCGACCGTATAAAGCTTCGAATGGAGCCATCTGAATAGTCGCCTAAAACTGTTGTTGTAAGAAAACTCCACCAAATGTAGATGGTCCTCCCATGAACCCTTGAAATCTAACATGCAATCTCTCAAAATGTCTTCAAGAGTTTGGATCGTTCTCTCCGACTGTCCATATGTTTGAGGGTGATAAGCTGTGCTAAACTTCAATCGAGCCCCCAAACTTTCCTGTAAGCTCCTCCAAAAGTGTGATAAGAAACGAGTGTCACAGTCGGATACGATGCTCACCGGTACTCCATGCAATCTTACTATCTCCTGCATGTACCGCTCTGCCAAAACTTCTGTTGATCGACCAACTCGAAATGGTATGAAATGAGCTGCCTTGGTCAATCGATCAACAATCACCCAAACTGCATTGTTGCCCTTTGGACTCCGCGGTAGAGCTGTCACGAAATCCATGGTTATATGTTCCCACTTCCATTGAGGGATCGAAAGTGATTGCAATAAACCAGCAACCCGTTGATGTTCATCCTTAACTTGCTGACACACCAAATACTTTGCCACAAAACGGCAATATCCCGTTTCATGCCTTCCCACCAGAAATGCTGTCGTATATCTCGGTATATCTTCGTGCCTCCTGGATGTATGGAATATGCTGAACTGTGCGCCTCCTTCATAAGTTCTTCGCGAATGTCTCATTTTGGCACACACAAACGGCTACCATATTGCAACGAACCATCCTCATGAATTAACAAGTCCGTTCGAAGTCCAGCTTCAACCTGTTCTCGAAACCTTTGCAATCTTGGTTTTTTTTTGACTGCGCTGCTTTAATACTCTCGATCAATGACGACTGTACTTGCAGCGACATCAACTGTCCTGAAGAATGCGGTAGCACGATCTCCAACTCGAATCTCCGAAAGTCTTCAATAAGTTCCTTTTTTTGCAGTCAACATCCGAATTGCTGGTAACCGACTAAGCGCATCCGGCACAACATTAACTTCCCCGGATGGTACTTAAGATCAAGATCCTAGTCAGCCATAAGCTCCAACCATCTACACTGCCTCATATTAAGCTCCTTCTGTGTGAACACGTACTTTAGGCTTTTGTGATCGGTGAAAACTTCGCCCCTTTCACCCAATAAGTAGTGTCTCCAAATTTTCAAAGCGAAAATCACCACTGCTAGCTCCAAGTCATGAGTTGGGCAATTCTTCTCATGGGTCTTCAACTGTCTCGATGCGTAAGCTATAACCTTCCCATGCTGCATCAAAACGCATCCCAATCCTTTCCCAGATGCGTCACTGTGAATCACCAATCTTCCATAACTGTCTGACACGGTTAAAATAAGAGCAGTTATCAATCTCTGCTTCAATGCCTCAAAAGCTGATGCACACTTATCCGTCCATACAAACGGTACTTCCTTGGCGTAAGCTTGGTCAAGGCTCAGCCAAACGAGCAAAATTCTCCACGAACCTTCTATAGTATCCTGCAAGTCCAAGAAAACTTCTGATCTCTACAACGTTCTTCGGAATTGGCCAGTCTTGAACTGCTGCAATCTTCCCTGGATAAACGGCGATTCCATCTCCAGCTACGATATGCCCCAAAAACTTCACTTCTTCAAGCCAAAACTCGCACTTGCTCATCTTTGCATACAATATTTCTTGCCTCAATGTCTGCAGTGCGATCTTCAAGAGTTCTACATACTCTTCAATGCTCCTCGAGTAGACTAGAATATCCTCAGCGAACACCACTATAAACTGGTCCAAGAATGGTGAAAAGATTCGGTTCATCAACTCCATAAATATCGCCGGTGCGTTCGTTACTCCGAACGGCATCACTAATACTCGTAATGTCCATGATGAGTTCGGAACGCAGTCTTGCAAATATCTTCTGATTTAACTCGAACCTGATGATATCCGAACCGCAAATCCAGCTTCGAGAATACCCTCGCGCCACTAAGCTGCTCAAACAATTCGCCAATGCAAGGGATCGGGTACTTGTTTATAATAATCACCCGGTTTAATTCTCGATAATCGATGCACATTCTCCTTGTGCCATCTTTTTTCTTTACTAGAAGAACTGGAGTTTCCCAATGCGAGTTACTGCTGCGAATCCAACCCTTCTCAAGTAATTCAGCAACCTGCTTCTTGACTTCTTCCAACTCCACTGGTGCCATTGGATAGTACGTCTTTGAGATTGGCGCTGCACCAGAATCAATCACAAACTCTACGCCTCATTTTGGCGATAATTCCGAGACGTCTTCGAACACGTCCATGAACTCTCGAAATATAGTCGACGCTTCTTCCTTATCACTTCCATCAACGAAAGATCATCATTCGTCGGCCTAGCCCTAAACTAGACTGGCCCGACGGAACTGTTCCTCCAGTAAAACAAACTCCGGATGTCCAGGAATCTGGAAAATCACTTTCCTTTCCTTACAATCAATATGAGCATGGAAAGTGCCGTGAAAATCTATTCCCAAGACAATAACAAACAAGGGATTGCAATAGGATTGAACAGTCCTAATGCGGGGAAAACAAGAACAAGTAAGATATCTAGATGACTTTATCCGAAGTCAAGATACTGAAGAGGATTATGCATGGTAAACATGATTCAAGCTGGCGATAGAACAATAACTGGTAAGCAATGAAACCGAGAGAAATAAGGTAATGTAATGATCATGGAATAGGGAAGTGAAACAAGACCAAGACTCCAAGTTACTTAAATAGAGTACCGCTTTATAACCATGCTGCAGTTCATGCGTACAATTACATAACTCCACCCAAGTCGCCCAAATCCTAGTATCAGAATCAAGAAACAGGGAGAAACAATAGAGAACCAAAAGATTTCAGGTCGAAATGCAAAGTGGTTTGCAAATCGCCCAAACAAGAGATCAAGAGAAGGATATGATTCAACAATCACGATAATCAAGGTGGCAGGACATGTTCCTAATCACGAGTATTCTGATTCGTGTATTGGGTCCAATACCCAACTACAAAAGAATCAACCTGATTAACCTATATCCTATGGCTCTGATACCAAAAGAACCATGTCACGCCCCGCTTCCCAGAGTACGCTAAGATGGGCATGTGACATAGCCAGCCATGCTACCTGTGGATAGGAAAAATCCTTCCACAGTCACATTACGGCTGTATAGATATCAAGAACAGGAAAGTAACTAACTATCTACTACATGTCCATAAGCCAGAGTAAAAGAGTCAAGAAATAACAATATGCGGAAGCCAAAAGATAAAATAAATGAAACACCTGGAAGTGAAACTACATACCGACAGAAACTTCACCGCTCGTCTAACAGCGGCAGTACTCCTGGTCAGTCTGCAACAAGGTAGAAGAATCTGGGCCATGCAAAACCCAGACGTCAACGCGTCATGTCATCAAGCAATAAAAATAAGCAGGGTAGCAAGCAATGCAAGTATAAACATGAATGAAAAGCAGGTGTAACAGTAATATAAATCAGGGCAGTGAAGGGTAGTGTGCAGTGAGTAAACTAAACTGTTCTATTGGGTTTTCTACTCTAAAGTCTTTGAAATCAATTTGATGAATCATCGATGTAACTCAAAAGTATCCCGTGCATACCCGGGACCACGGTCAAGATTCTCGGGTTGAATCCGAGACATGCCGCTAGGCACTAAAACAGGAAATTTGTACAGATGAATGATGTCAGCAGCATCATCCCAAGACTGGCCTAGCCTCTAAAACTGATCAGTATAAGCGAGTAACTGTCGAGTTACAAGTCAGGATTTCATCATTGATTTTCCCATACCCCCAAGTTATATATGTCAAGTCAGGTATTCAGTAATCAAGAACTAATGCCAACACAGGATCAGGTAAGAGCAGATTTGTCTGGATAGACAACAGGAACGGTCCGTGAGGACTACATGTCAGGTTTGTTGGTATTAGACACAAGATCAGGTAACAAGTCAAGCCATGGTACATCAGGTCAAGCAAAGTAGTGTACGGTACCATGTCGGGTCAAGTAATATGTGTGTAGCAAGTCATGTCAGGGTGTAAAAGATAGTATGTGGGTGCTCATAAACAGCTAGCATAATCATGGCTATAAATAATCAAGTATGGATGCACAAATATTTATCAGGGATTACATCATGACTATGTAGGATGCACAAGATCAAGTATGGGATACTAATGTAACAGTAAAATAAAATAATATGGTCTCGGCATACAACTAGATATGCAATAAACCGTACGGATACAGACGGATACTATAAAACTGTAAATCGGTAAAATTTGCTGAATATTAAAACACAAGCACTATTATTTATTAAATAGATATTGATATAATAATATTAACATGGATAATATATTCAAGCCGATTAATAACTATAAAAGTGGTATTGATTAACCATGCACAAGAAAGTTACATTCAGAAATTCAGCGTCACCCTGAATTGTAAAATAGCTTAATAAGAACAAACGTTCTCCAAAAGGGACGTGTCTTATACCAAAACAAAGATAATTCAATAAGGTTTTCATTTTTATAAGTATAAACATCTAGGTTGTCCCTACAAAATGTTATGAACATCCGAAGTTGAAAGTTTGCTGCTGGAATTTGCCTGGACAGCAGTTTAAAGACATATTCATTTGCATTTTACGTTATTTAAACAATTTATTTTGCAATTAAATATTTCATAGAGTTATAGTATTCTGAGTTAGCTTCGTAACAAACTAAAGAACGTATACTAATGATTTTTCTATGATTTATAATGAATTTTATAAGGTAAGGTGTACAGTAAATTCAGATTTGTCGTATCCGCTTTGCAACGACATTTCATGTGTAAATTATAATATTTTCAAATGTATAACATTATAAAATGCAGATTATAAACTAATTACAGATAACAATAAGAAATATTATGACGATATATATTTTAAATGATATGGATGCAGTATAATGTAATCTAGTATGTCACAAGATAAGTTTTCATGATCTAGATTTAAAATGATATAAACGGATGCAAACGGAATATCGAAACGTTATAAAATTAAAAATGGGGTACTAGATTTAAACTATAGGTATGGTATTTATTTAAATAGGTATAAAATTAATTATATAGCATATAGCAAGATTAACTTGCCTAGACGGAACAAGAACGGATGTGTACGGAACGTACTTCGTCGGTGAAATGTCGCGACGCGCGCACGGTACACGAAACGGTTCCAAACAACGCACGAGGGTGATCACGCAAGTCAGGTACGTTCACTGGATCACTCGGATCGTCAGCGACGAGCACGGCTCCGGCGGTGATCATCGGAATCAAGAAACAAGATCAAGAAAAAGAAAGAAGAAAGAAGAAGAAGTAAGAAGAAGAGCTTGTGTATTAAATAAGGAAAGAAAAATTGAATAAATAAAAAATATATATAAATTGTTAGTGTGTATGCCCTAGAGGCCATTACTGTATCATACTAGTATGTATGTTACTTGATGGAAGCTTGGGATATTCACAGTTGTATAGACAATCTTGCTCAATATAGTAGTATGCTACTTGGTTTGTCTCTGCTTTAATGTGTACATGTGTGTTTCTTTATTATATCACCTATACGCATTAGTAGAGCCCTTAGGATGTTTGCTTGATTACCGGCGTTGTGATGGCGATCACACTCGTGGGGGCTGGGTAATCCACAAGCACATCCTTATACACGTCCCTAGTCGTGGGATTATCGAGACAGGGTATCGATACTCCGGAGTAGACTAGCGTATGCGCTTCTCATCCCAGCACGGGAGACGGTCTGTCCCACAGCCGTCAGTACGTCGTACTTGAGATAGTATGCGGGTGCTCGTTAGGTTACGAGTACACTGGACAGGACTCATCGGGAACTGATGGTTGGTATTATACCTATCATCAGTTATCAGTTCCCAAGTGACATGAGTACAGCTTAGTCCGTTGACTTGACACTGTCACTTCGCCTCGAGTGTGTTCCCACTGTTCTTTGATTACTACCCTACCACGGCTCTACTGAGTCGTGCAAACAGGTAGTAGTTGGGTGCAGTCCTGAAGCACTTGGAGGCAGTGACGGTTAGACAGGATTCGTCTCTCCCGGTATTGGGGTTGACATCGCGCTGTGTCTAGGAGAGCCATTACACGAGTAGTCCCTAGCCAGGGCAAGCGAGATATACTGGTAGGTTTCCAGTGTTATCTCAGGGTGTAATAGGCTTCACTCCGACACGACTTGTACCGCTATTAGGGGACTGACGTTTACCGCCCCCCTAGGCCCGCCATGCGATGTATCAGACGAACAGACCGGACTGTACGGAGATTGTCACATACAGGCTCAGTAGGAGTTCGGATGGGTTCACCTCATCGGCCTTCTTATCGACATCTACCTGGGGACCGTTACGTACAGGTAGTGCCGCTTGCGGTCTGTGGTTAAACCCACTGCCGGTGTAGTGTCGAGTCTTTAGAGTCCCACACAGAGAGTTTCCCTGCACTGAACGAAACGTGTAGAGGCCATATGGTTTTACGGCAAGGCTGCGATCACTTACGTACACTTGTGTGCGTGTGGTGTTCGGGCAGGCAGTGCTAGTGGGCTTTGGTTTAAGCCGGATCCTAGTATTGCACGGATGGATTTGTTTTGTCTTCTGTGCATCCGCATTCTACGGAATGCGGATGCAGGTATGTATGCACAGTTTTCCGGAGCGATGAAGGAGGAAGTGCCTCATCAGGGTTTTGGCAGTTGGTTCGGCCAAAACCGTTATGTGGCAGGCTTATTAGGGTTTTGACAGTTTGTTTGGTCAAAACCATTATGAGCCGCGGACATCATTTGCTAATCCTTTTAGTGATAATTTTATGATGGCTAATTGCATTGACCATTCGACCCCGTTGACCTCTCTTGACTTTGTTGACCGGTTGACCGTGTTGACCATTGACTTTCAAGAGGGATCTACACTCTTCTTTTCTTTCCGTTTTCTTTTGGATTATGATAATGGTCATTTCAATGTAGCCATCAACTTTATCTTGATAGGATTTGTAATGATGGTTTTAGTGCATTATTGGAACCATGGTTAATTTCTTTAGTTCATAATTTTCTTTCTCATTCTCTCTCTTGCCTTTTTCAAGTGAGAAGAAAAAGAAATGAACCATAGTTGCTAGCTCCTCCTTCTTCTTCCTCCTCTTGATTCATCTTTTGATCTCATGTGTTGAGAGATAAAGATCGCACAAAGACAAAACCATCCCTTTATTACTTCTACACAACGTAGGGCTTCTAGATTAGCAATCTCTTTGCCCTAGTTACCTCGGCTCGAGGTGAAGCTCGGTGTACATCTCTCGGGTGGATCGTTTTCGACTCAAGGAGGCCGTGGAGGTGACCAAAGTCCGGATCAAGCCTCGGAGCAAGCAAGGAGAAGAACAACAAGAAGAGAAGGATTTCAAGTTGAGGTATAACCCCTAACCGAGTAGATAAATCTCTAGTTAGGATGCTAGTGTATTGTTTAGTAAAGATCCGGCTTTTACGGTTCATGTTACCAAGTCCAGAAAAATTTTTGTTTTACCGTTTCCGCAACCCCGAAAGTACCGGAAGAGGTAACGTGGACCTAACAGTGGTATCAGAGCCTAACTAAACACACCCTAGCATGTTAGCAAGGTATTTTGAATATCGAATGAACGAAAAAACCGAAAAACACCCCGGAAACCCTGAGTTTCTGCCGTTTTTTTTTCTGCTCAAAAGATAATAAATCATGTCTTAAAAATCGGCTCAGGCTTTTCTTAGAACAGGCAAGAAAAATGATCGCACGAGTCGACCAACTCACAGCGGTTCCGCGGCCGAGTTGACTCGGCCGTGGAACATTTTTGTTACAGTTTGTTTCTGGTGAGCTTTTGGGATTTTTGGTATATGACTTTTCTGCCCAGATTTTCCAGAAAGCAAAATTTGTTTTTGGGGCTCAAAAATCCGTATTTTTGGTCGATGTTCTGTAGACTTTGGCTAATGGTTATATCTGTAATGTTATATGTGTATTGAACGTCTACTAATCGCTATACGTCGATTAATGGGGGTTATACATATCTGTGATATGTGTTGTTGATGGTATGTGTATATGAACTCGTTGGATTGTCGCGGATGAATAGCCGGGTTGGATGTGAGATGAGAGTTTCTTTTTCTTTCATTCATGTAATAAATTTGTAAATTGATGTAATATTATTTGTATGGCCGCACAACCGGGTCGGGGTTGTAGCCGTCATTGTATAATTCTTTTTACTTTTTTTTCTCCTAGGATAGACCCATGGAGGGGGTGCACAAACTACCGGGTATCTCGAAGTGCCGAGTATCCTACTCACGGTGTTGAGGGAGGTTGCTTCGCTTCTGGTACTTGGCGGGTAGTTTGCCGCACCCGTAGGGGTCTTGGGTGGGGTATTGGCTATTCATCGCGACCGTGTAATCCGTTTTTCGTTGCAGGCTCGAACGAATCGCGGGTTCCTAGTATATCCAAAGTGTTCATCTGTGATCTGGATTGGCTATCATTGCTATATATCTATATATAATAACTATTTAGGCGTTGCTTATGTTTTACAGCCGCGCTAGCCCAGCCCCCGCTCTGTCGTTAGTTAAGTAACCTAACGGGTGATGACGGGGCTCCGTGGCGAATGCGAATGGCATAAGCGTACGTCATATTTTGGTTGTTTTCTGCAATGGTAGGATTTAAATGATAGGACGCATTAAAAGAACTAATGCAAGAAAATAAACCTAAAAGACGTTGTTGGAACAATTTTTTCAAAAAGCTGTTATTACAAGGACGTTCACTTTTGTTTTGCATCGAGGTATTCGGTTATGAATACCCAGCACCTCAGTCGACGAGGCAAGGGCCGAGATCCTTTCATCGGGAGTGACCCCTTAGACAAAATTTTGCGTCAGGGTAATAACTTCACTATAGTCGATTGTTCTTGCTTTGCATCGAGGTATTCAGTTTGGAATATCCTGCACCTCATTCGACGAGGAAAGAGCCGAGATCCCCTCACAGGGAGTGACCTCTTTAGCAAAAGTTTTCGCCACTATATTTTCAAAAAAGAGGGCTATCATGTTCCTTCAACTATATCAAGTTCATTACGTTAACGTGTTTTTCGCCAAAAACCCAGCCGTAGCCCTCCGTCGTTTCAGATAATTAATACTTAGTATTCGTGCTGCGTTTGTTGATTATTCGTCAAGACACAGTGAACGGTAGCTAAGTAATAATTCTCTGTTGCACTGATAGATGCGATTGGTTAGGACGGTCGCATGATTTTGTTGATTATTCGTCAAGGATCATGCGGGCGGGTCTAATGCAATCCTGGATAACGACGGGTTGAACTTGACTAGGACCTTTTGATTTGTTGATTATTCGTCAAGGTCACTTGGGTCCTAGGGGCAAAAACCACATCGGGAGTTTCAAAAGTACTGAAACTTGCTAGTGTTGCATACCATTTGGAGTGTGATGATACTGGTAGGATTCCTTCAGTTTTGTCGCACGATGATATTTGGATCCCGATCCTACTGTGAGTATATGCTACTCCTCGGGAACTTTCTCGCTTAACGATCAATGCTATAAACCAAGTAGGTGTCTAGAAAGGTGTTAGCGGGGCTGCGCCCACAGGGAAAAGAGGTTACTTAATTAAGGAACTTCGCGAAAGCGTTGGGAAACCTCCCTCGAAGTACCGACACTGGCCTGGCTGAACGGTTAAGCAAGTATTGTACGGTGAGATTGATCCCGACTAATTCTTCCTTTATGGTTTGAGGAGGGATTCGAGAGACAGTGGGAGCCATCCTGTTTAGATAAATTAAAAAACCAATCTAAACTTGCAAGAGCGCACGCTGAGTGTTTCTTTTCTCTCTCTCCAGGTAGCAACCTTTTCACGCCCTTATCAAGATAATAAAATGTATCGCTTGACCGATCCGAATTCTTATTCGGGGCTGGGGAACGTTGGTTCAACTCTAACTTGTGACAACAGTCATAAGTATGAGCAAGGGAAAGGGGATTGTATGGATTCCCAGGATACCCAGTTGAAGAAGAAGCATGGTTTTCCATCTACTTCAGGTGTTCTTGTAATTGAGAACTGTTTTACGGTCATCCCTACCTCCTGGGTACTTGATACCGGATCAGGATCTCATATCTGTAATTTATTGCAGGGAGTGAGAAAAAGTAGGAAAGTTGCACCGGGTGATATGTCGCTCAGAGTAGCGAACGGAGCACAAGTTAATGCGGCAGCCGCCGGTGAATATCACCTAGTATTGCCAAATGGCAAGACTATGATTTTGAACAATTGCTACTATGTACCTTCCATGGTTTGCAACATCATATCAGTTTCTTTACTCAATAAAGATGGATATAACTTTGTTCTTGATAGAAATATCATGAACATTTACCTTCATAAGGTACTGGTTGCAGAAGGTACACTGTGTAATGGTATCTACGTTCTAAATCAGAATACAGTTCTCAATGTACAAAACACACGCAAGAGGAAGAATTCAGATACGAATGAATCCTACTTGTGGCATTGTAGACTTGGTCATATCGGAGAGAAAAGACTGAGTAAGTTGCATAAAGATGGACTCTTGGATACGTTCGAGTTTTCATCTTATGAAACTTGTCAGTCTTGTCTCAAAGGAAAGATGACCAAATCTCCGTTCACCGGACATGGAGAGAGGGCAGCAGAGCTCTTGGGACTCATACACAGTGATGTATGTGGTCCGATGTCTATACATGCAAGGGATGGGTTCTCCTACTTCATCACATTCACTGACGATCTCTTTAGGTTCGGATATGTGTATCTGATGAAACACAAATCTGAAGTTTTTGAGAAATTCAAGGAATTCAGAAAGGAAGTAGAGAACCAGACTGGCAAAAGTATCAAGATCCTCCGGTCTGATAGAGGAGGGTAGTACTTAAGCTCGGAATTCCTAGATTACTTAAAAGAGAATGGTATTCTCTCTCAGCTTACTCCTCCTTATACACCACAGCACAACGGTGTATCGGAGCGGAGGAATCATACCCTATTGGATATGGTTCGCTCTATGATGAGTAGTGCTGAGTTACCTCTTTCATTCTGGGGACATACGCTTCAAACAGCGGCATACGTTCTGAATCAAGTTCCGTCCAAATCTGTGCCAAAAACTCTGTATGAAATATGGAGCTGTAAGAAACCATGTCTTAAATTTATTAAGATATGGGGTTGTCCGGCCTATGTGAAAACACAGAAACCGGACAAGCTAGAGGCACGGTCAGTTCTGTGTAAATTTGTGGGATATCCTAAAGACTCACTAGGATATCTGTTCTACCACACTGAGGAACAGAAGGTATTTGTATCTCGCCATGCTACCTTCTTAGAAAGGGAGTTTCTTGCAAAAGAAACTAGTAGGAGTTCGGTAGAACTGGAAGAAATTCAGCGACCACAAAATATAACTGAAAATTTGGAGGAACCGCTAGATTCAATAACCCCAAACGAACCTCAGCCGCTCCGCAGATCTGGTAGGATTTCTCATCCGCCCGAGAGATACTACGGTTTTCTCATTGACGGGGATCGAGAGGATTGCATCTTGGAAGAAAATGACCCTACTAGTTTCAGGCAGGCCATTATCAGTAGGGACTCTGATAAGTGGCAGGAAGCAATGCAATCCGAAATGGAGTCTATGTACGCCAATAAAGTGTGGACCTTGGACATTGCTCCACCTGGGGTAAAACCCGTTGGATGCAAATGGATCTACAAAAGGAAACTTGGTGTAGATGGGCAGGTGGAAACCTATAAAGCTAGACTCGTTGCAAAATGTTTTCGTTAAAGACCTGGTTTGGACTATGATGAAACTTTTTCTCCGGTGGCTATGTTCAAATCCATTCGGATCCTACTTGCCATTGGTGCCTTCCATGACTATGAAATCTGGCAGATGGATGTTAAAACGGCTTTCCTAAACGGTTGTTTGGAAGAGTGCGTTTACATGGATCAACCAGAAGGTTTCGTAGACAGTGGGAGCAGCGGGAAGGTGTGCAAGTTGCTTAAATCCATTTATGGATTAAAGCAGGCATCGCGGAGCTGGAACATCTGTTTTGATGAGGCAATCAAGGAATTTGATTTCATTAAAAACGAAGATGAACCCTGTGTTTATAAGAAGATTGTAGGACGAACTGTCGTGTTCCTAGTCTTGTACGTGGACGACATTCTTTTGATAGGAAATGACTTTCCTATGCTACAATCGGTCAAGCTATTCTTGTCACAAAGGTTCTCCATGAAGGACCTGGGTGATGCATCGTACATTCTGGGGATCAAGATCTATAGAGATAGATCCAAGAGACTACTGGGACTTTCGCAGTCCAGGTACATAGAGACCGTACTAAAGAGATTTAGTATAGAGGATTCCAAGCGCGGTAACATACCCGCATTGCACGGAATTACCTTCTCCAAGAAGATGTCTCCTAAGACTGACGAGGAGAGGGTTCGCATGAGCACTATACCCTAGGCTTCGGCGGTAGGATCTATAATGTATGCGATGCTATGCACAAGACCAGATGTAGCTTACGCGCTGAGCGCGGTAAGCCGGTATCAGTCAGACCCAGGTGAGGACCACTGGACAGCTGTGAAGAACATTCTCAAGTACCTGTGAAGGACTAAGGAGATGTTCCTGGTTTACGGTAATGGAGACCTTAGGATCGAGTCATTTACCGATTCAAGCTTCCAGAGTGCCAAAGATGACAGCAAGTCTGTCTCGGGTTTTGTGTTTACCCTCAACGGAGGGGCGGTATGTTGGAGGAGTTCCAAACAGGATACCGTCGCAGACTCGACGATGGAGGCTGAATACATTGCTGCAAGCGATGCCGCAAAAGAGGCGGTCTGGATGAAGAAGTTCATTAGTGAACTTCATGTGGTTCCGTCCATTGTTGACCCGATACCTTTGTATTGCGATAACAATGGGGCTATAGCTTTAGCGAAGGAACCAAGGTCCCATCAAAAATCCAGGCACATCTTAAGGCGGTATCACCTGATCAGGGAGATCATTGATCGCCAGGAGATCGAGGTGCGGAGAGTGGACACAAAAGACAATACGGCGGATCCATTCACGAAGGCCTTACCCCAGACTCAGTTCGAGCGGCTGATCGAGATGATAGGTCTTCGATACGCCAGTACATGGCCTTAGTGCAAGTGGGAGATTGTTAGTGTGTATGCCCTAGAGGCCATTACTGTATCATACTAGTATGTATATTACTTGATGGAAGTTTGGGATATTCACAGTTGTATAGACAATCTTGCTCAATATAGTAGTATGCTACTTGGTTTGTCTCTGCTTTAATGTGTACATGTGTGTTTCTTTATTATATCACCTATACGCATTAGTAGAGCCTTTAGGATCTTTGCTTGATTACCGGCGTTGTGATGGCGATCACACTCGTAGGGGCTGGGTAATCCACAAGCACATCCTTATACACGTCCCTAGTCATGGGATTATCGAGACAGGGCATCGATACTTCGTAGTAGACTAGCGTATGCGCTTCTCATCCCAGCACGGGAGACGGTCTGTCCCACAGCCGTCAGTACGTCGTACTTGAGATAGTATGCGGGTGCTCGTTAGGTTACGAGTACACTGGACAGGACTCATCGGGAACTGATGGTTGGTATTATACCTATCGTCAGTTATCAGTTCCCCGGTGACATGAGTACAGCTTAGTCCGCTGACTTGACACTATCACTTCGCCTCGAGTGTGTTCCTACTATTCTTTGATTACTACCCTACCACGGCTCTACTGAGTCGTGTAAACAGGTAGTAGTTGGGTGCAGTCCCGAAGCACTTGCAGGCAGTGACGGTTAGACAGGATTCGTCTCTCCCGGTTTGGGGGTTGACATCGCGCTGTGTCTAGGAGAGCCATTACACGAGTAGTCCCTGGCCAGGGCAAGCGAGATATACTGGTAGTTTTCCAGTGTTATCTCGGGGTGTAATGGGCTTCACTCCGACACGACTTGTACCGCAATTAGGGGACTGACGTTTACCACCCCCTAGGCCCGCCATGCGATGTATTAGACGAACAGACCGGACTGTACGGAGATTGTCACATACAGGCTCAGTAGGAGTTCGGATGGGTTCATCTCATCGGCCTTCTTATCGACATCTACCTGGGGACTGTTACGTACAGCTAGTGCCGCTTGCGGTCTGTGGTTAAACCCACTGCCAGCGGAGTGTCGAGTCTTTAGAGTCCCACACAGAGAGTTTCCCTGCACTGAACGAAACGTGTAGAGGCCGTATGGTTTTACGGCAGGGCTGCGATCACTTACGTACACTTGTGTGCGTGTGGTGTTCGGCCAGGCAGTGCTAGTGGGCTTTGGTTTAAGCCGGATCCTAGTATTGCACGGATGGATTTGTTTTGTCTTCTGTGCATCAGCATTCTACGGAATGCGGATGCAGGTGTGTATGCATAGTTTTCCGGAGCGATGAAGGAGGAAGTGCCTCATCAGGGTTTTGGCAGTTGGTTCGGCCAAAACCGTTATGTGGCAGGCTCATTAGGGTTTTGACAGTTCGTTTGGTCAAAACCATTATGAGCCGCGGATATCATTTGCTAATCCTTTTAGTGATAATTTTATGATGGCTAATTGCATTGACCATTTGACCCGGTTGACCTCTCTTGACTTTGTTGACCGGTTGACCGTGTTGACCATTGACTTTCAAGAGGGATCTACACTCTTCTTTTCTTTTCCTTTTTCTTTTGGATTATGAAAATGGTCATTTCAATGTAGCTATCAACTTTATCTTGATAGGATTTGTAATGATGGTTTTAGTGCATTATTGGAACCATGGTTAATTTCTTTAGTTCATAATTTTCTTTCTCATTCTCTCTCTTGCCTTTTTCAAGGGAGAAGAAAAAGAAATGAACCATGGTTGCTAGCTCCTCCTTCTTCTTCCTCCTCTTGATTCATCTTTTGATCTCATGTGTTGAGAGATAAAGATCCCACAAAGACAAAACCATCCCTTTATTACTTCTACACAACCTAGGGCTTCTAGATTAGCAATCTCTTTGCCCTAGTTATCTCGGCTCGAGATGGAGCTCGGTGTACATCTCTCGGGTGGATCGTCTTCGACTCAAGGAGGCCGTGGAGGTGACCAAAGTCCGGATCAAGCCTCGGAGCAAGCAAGGAGAAGAACAACAAGAAGAGAAGGATTTCAAGTTGAGGTATAACCCCTAACCGAGTAGATAAATCTCTAGTTAGGATGCTAGTGTATTGTTTAGTAAAGATCCGGCTTTTACGGTTCATGTTACCAAGTCCAGAAAAAAATTTGTTTTACCGTTTCCGCAACCCCGAAAGTACCGGGAGAGGTAACGTGGACCTAACATAAATAGATATATGCACAGAGAGAGAGAGAGAGAAAGGGGTTGTTGGTTTGTTAGGAAATTAGTGTTAGGTCCACGTTACCTCTCCTGGTACTTTCAGGGTTGCGGAAACGGTAAAACAAAATTTTTTCTAAACATGGTAACATGGACCGTAGAAGCCGGATCTTTGCTAAATAACACACTAGCATCCTAACTAGAGATTTATCTACTCGGTTAGGGGTTATACCTCAACTTGAACTCCTTCTCTTCTTGTTGTTCTTCTCTTTGCTTGCTCCGAGGGTTGATCCGGACTTTGGTCACCTCCGCGGCCTCCTTGAGTCGAAGACGATCCACCCGAGAGATGTACACCGAGCTCCACCTCGAGCCGATGTAACTAGGGCAAAGAGATTGCTAGTCTAGTAGCCCTAGGTTGTGTAGAAGTGGTAGAGGGATGGTTTTGTCTTTGTGGGATCTTTATCTCTCAACACATGAGATCAAAAGATGAATCAAGAGGAGGAAGAAGGAGGAGCTAGCAATCATGGAGCTTTTCTTTTCTTCTCATGAGAAAGAGCAAGAGAGAGAATGTGAAAAGAAATTATCAACTAAAGAAAATAACCATGGTTGCAATAATACACCAAAAACACATTACAAATCCTATCAAGATAAAGTTGATGGCTACATTGAAATGACCATTATCATAATCCAAAAGAAAAAGAAAATGAAAAGAAGAGTGTAGACCTCTCTTGAAGGTCAATGGTCAACACGGTCAACCGGTCAACAAAGTCAAGAGAGGTCATGGTGGTCAAATGGTCAATGCAATTAGCCATCATAAAATTATCACTAAAAGGATTAGTAAATGATGTCCGCGGCTCATAATGGTTTCGACCAAACGAATTGCCAAAAACCCTAATGAGGCACCTCCTCCTTCATCGCTCTGGAAAACTGTGCATACATACCTGCATCCACATTCCGTAGAATGCGGATGCGCAGAAGACAAAACAAATCCATCCGTGCAATACTAGGATCCGGCTTAAACCAAAGCCCACTAGTATTGCCTTCCCGAACACCACACACACACAAGTGTACGTAAGTGATCGCAGCCCCGCCGTAAAACCATACGGCCTCTACACGTTTCGCCCAGTGCAGGGAAACTCTCTGTGTGGGACTCTAAAGACTCGACACTACGCTGGCAGTGGGTTTAACCACAGACCGCAAGCGGCACTAGCTGTACGTAACGGTCTCCAGGTAGATGTCGATAAGAAGGCCGATGAGGTAAACCCATCCGATCTCCTACTGAGCCTGTATGTGACAATCTCCATACAGTCCGGTCTGTTCGTCTGATACATCGCATGGCGGGCCTAGGGGGCGGTAAACGTCAGTCCCCTAATAGCGGTACAAGTCATGTCGGAGTGAAGCCCAGAACACCCTGAGATAACACTGGAAACCTACCAGTATATCTCGCTTGCCCTGGCCAGGGACTACTCGTGTAATGGCTCTCCTAGACACAGCGCGATGTCAACCACCAATACCGGGAGAGACGTATCCTGTCTAACCGTCACTGCCTCCAAGTGCTTCGGGACTGCACCCAACTACTACCTGTTTGCACGACTCAGTAAAGCCGTGGTAGGGTAGTAATCAAAGAACAGTAGGAACACACTCGAGGCGAAGTGACAGTGTCAAGTCAGCGGACTAAGCTGTACTCATGTCACCTGGGAACTGATAACTGACGATAGGTATAATACCAACCATCAGTTCCCGACGAGTCCTGTCCAGTGTACTCGTAACCTAACGAGCACCCGCATACTATCTCAAATACGACGTACCGACGGCTGTGGGATAGACCGTCTCCCGTACTGGGATGAGAAGCGCATACGCTAGTCTACTCCGGAGTATCGATGCCCTGTCTCGATAATCCCACGACTAGGGACGTGTATAAGGATGTGCTTGTGGATTACCCAGCCCCCACGAGTGTGATCGCCATCACAACGCCGGTAATCAAGCAAAGATCCTAAGGGCTCTACTAATGCGTATAGGTGATATAATAAAGAAACACATGTATACATTAAAGCAGAGACAAACCAAGTAGCATACTACTATTTTGAGCAAGATTGTCTATACAACTATGAATATCCTAAGCTTCCATCAGGTAATATACATACTAGTATGATACAGTAGTGGCTTCTAGGGCATATACACTAACAATCTCCCACTTGCACTAAAGCCATGTACTGGCGTATCGAAGACCTATCATCTCGATCAGCCGCTCGAACTGTGTCTGGGGTAAGGCCTTCGTGAATGGGTCCACTGTGTTGTCTTTTGTGTCCACTCTCCGCACCTCGATCTCCTGGCGATCAATGATCTCCCTGATCAGGTGATACCGCCTTAAGATGTGCCTGGACTTCTGATGGGACCTTGGTTCCTTCGCTAAAGCTATAGCCCCATTGTTATCGCAATACAAAGGTATTGGGTCAACAATGGACGGAACCACCTGAAGTTCACTAATGAACTTCTTCATCCAGACCACCTCTTTTGCGGCATCGCTTGCAGCAATGTATTCAGCCTCCATCGTCGAGTCTGCGACTGTATCCTGTTTGGAACTCCTCCAACATACCACCCCTCCGTTGAGGGTAAACACAAAACCCGAGACAGACTTGCTGTCATCTTTGTCACTCTGGAAGCTTGAATCGGTAAAGGACTCGACCCTGAGGTCTCCATTACCGTAAACCAGGAACATCTCCTTAGTCCTTCACAGGTACTTGAGAATGTTCTTCACTGCTGTCCAGTGGTCCTCACCTGGGTCTGACTGATACCGACTCACCGCGCTCAGCGCGTAAGCTACATCTGGTCTCGTACATAGCATCGCATACATTATAGATCCTACCGCCGAAGCGTAGGGTATAGTGCTCATGCGAACCCTCTCCTCGTCAGTCTTAGGAGACATCTTCTTGGAGAGGGTAATTCCGTGCAATGCGGGTATGTTACCGCGCTTGGAATCCTCCATACTAAATCTCTTTAGTACGGTCTCTATGTACCTGGACTGCGAAAGTCCCAGTAGTCTCTTGGATCTATCTCTATAGATCTTGATCCCCAGAATGTACGAGGCATCACCCAGGTCCTTCATGGAGAACCTTTGTGACAAAAATAGCTTGACCGATTGTAGCATAGGAATGTCATTTCCTATCAAAAGAATGTCGTCCACGTACAAGACTAGGAATACGACAGTTCTTCCTACAATCTTCTTATAGACACAGAGTTCATCTTCGTTCTTGATGAAATCAAATTCCTTGATTGCCTCATCAAAACAGATGTTCCAGCTCTGCGATGCCTGCTTTAATCCATAAATGGATTTAAGCAACTTGCATACCTTCCCGCTGCTCCCACTGTCTACGAAACCTTCTGGCTGATCCATGTAAACGCACTCTTCCAAACAGCCGTTTAGAAAATCCGTTTTAACGTCCATCTGCCAGATTTCATAGTCATGGAAGGCAGCAATGGCAAGTAGGATCCGAATGGATTTCAGCATAGCCACTGGAGAAAAGGTTTCGTCATAGTCCAAACCAGGTCTTTGACGAAAACCTTTTGCAACGAATCTACCCTTATAGGTCTCCACCTGCCCATCAACACCAAGTTTCCTTTTGTAGATCCATTTGCATCCAACGGGTTTTACCCCGGGTGGAGCAATATCCAAGTTCCACACTTTATTGGTGTACATGGACTCCATTTCGGATTGCATTGCTTCTTGCCACTTATCAGAGTCCCTACTGATAATGGCCTGCCTGAAACTGGTAGGGTCATCTTATTCCAAGATGCAATCCTCTCGATCCCCGTCTATGAGAAAACCGTAGTATCTCTCGAGCGGATGAGAAATCCTACCAGATCTGCGGAGTGGCTGAGGTTCGTTTGGGGTTATTGAATTCAGTGGTTCCTCCAAATTTTCAGTTACATTTTGTGGTCGCTGAATTTCTTCCAGTTCTACCGAACTCCCACTAGTTTCTTTTGCAAGAAACTCCCTTTCTAAAAAGGTAGCGTGGCGAGATACAAACACCTTCTATTCCTCAGTGTGGTAGAACAGATATCCTAGTGAGTCTTTAGGATATCCCACATATTTACACAGAACTGACCGTGCCTCTAGCTTGTCCGGTTTCTGTGTTTTCACATAGGCCGGACAACCCCATATCTTAAATCGCTTAAGATACGGATTTCTTCCACTCCATATTTCATATGGAGTCTTAGGCACTGATTTGGATGGAACGTAATTCAATAGGTATGCCGCTGTCTGAAGCGCATGTCCCCAAAATGAAAGAGGCAACTCAGCACTACTCATCATGGAGCGAACCATATCCAATAGGGTACGATTCCTCCGCTCCGATACACCGTTGTGCTGTGGTGTATAAGGAGGAGTAAGCTGAGAGAGAATACCATTCTCTTTTAAGTAATCCAGGAATTCCGTGCTTAAGTACTCCCCTCCTCTATCAGACCGGAGGATCTTGATACTTTTGCCAGTCTGGTTCTCTACTTCCTTTCTGAATTCCTTGAATTTCTCAAAAGCTTTAGATTTGTGTTTCATAAGATAAACATATCCGAACCTAGAGAGATCGTCAGTGAATGTGATGAAGTACGAGAACCCACCCCTTTGCATGTATAGACATCGGACCACATACATCACTGTGTATGAGTCCCAAGAGCTCTGTTGCTCTTTCTCCATGTCCGGTGAACGGAGATTTGGTCATCTTCCCTTTGAGACAAGACGGACAAGTTTCATAAGATGAAAATTCGAACGTATTCAAGAGTCCATCTTTATGCAACTTACTCAGTCTTTTCTCTCCGATATGACCAAGTCTACAATGCCACAAGTAGGATTCATTCGTATCTGAATTTTTCCTCTTGCGTGCATTTTGTACATTGAGAACTGTATTCTGATTTAGAACGTAGATACCATTACACAGTGTACCTTCTGCAACCAGTACCTTATGAAGGTAAATGTTCATGATATTTCTATCAAGAACAAAGTTATATCCATCTTTATCGAGTAAAGAAACTAATACGATGTTGCAAACCATGGAAGGTACATAGTAGCAATCGTTCAAAATCATAGTCTTGTCATTTGGCAATACTAGGTGATATTCACCGACGGCTGCCGCATTAACTTGTGCTCCGTTCGCTACTCTGAGCGACATATCACCCGGTGCAACTTTCCTACTTTTTCTCAGTCCCTGCAATAAATTACAGATATAAGATCCTGATCCGATATCAAGTACCCAGGAGGTAGGGCTAACCGTAAAACAGTTCTCAATTACAAGAACACCTGAAGTAGATGCAAAACCATGCTTCTTCTTCAACTGGGTATCCTGGGAATCCATACAATCCCCTTTCCCTTGCTCATACTTATGACTGTTGTCACAAGTTAGAGCCGAACCAACGTTTCCCAGCCCCGAATAAGAATTCGGATCGGTCAAGCGATACATTTTATTATCTTGATTAGGCCGTGAAATGGTTTCTACCTGGAGAGAGATAAAAGAAACACTCAGCGTGCGCTCTTGCAAGTTTAGATTGGTTTTTAATTTATCTAAACAGGATGACTCCCACTGTCTCTCGAATCCCTCCTCAAACCATAAAGGAAGAATTAGTCGGGATCAATCTCACCGTACAATACTTGCTTAACCGTTCAGCCAGGCCAGTGTCGGTACTTCGAGGGAGGTTTTCCAACGCTTTCGCGAAGTTCCTTAATTAAGTAACCTCTTTTCCCTGTGGGCGTAGCCCCGCTAACACCTTTCTAGACACCTACTTGGTTTATAGCATTGATCGTTAAGCGAGAAAGTTCCCGAGGAGTAGCATATACTCACAGTAGGATCGGGATCCAAATATCATCGCGTGATAAAACTGAAGGAATCCTACCAGAATCATCACACTCTAAATGGTATGCAACACTAGCAAGTTTCAGTACTTTTGAAACTCCCGATGTGGTTTTTTCCCCTAGGACCCAAGTGACCTTGACGGAGTCAACAAATCAAAGGGTCCTAGTCAAGTTCAACCCGTCATTATCTGGATTGCATTAAACCCACCCGCATAACCCTTGACGGAGTCAACAAGGTTATACGACTGTCCTAACCAATCCCATATACCGTTACAAACAAGCAGCACTTAGCTACCGTACACTACGCCTTGACGGAGTCAACAAACGCAGCATGAATACTAAGTGTTACTTATAAGAAATGACGGAGGGCTACGGCTGGGCTTTTGGCGAAAAACCCGTTAACGTAATGAACTTGATATCGTTGAAGGAACCTGGTAATCTTTTTGAAAATATAGTGATGAAAACTTTTGCTAAAGAGGTCACTCCCTGTGAAGGGATCTCGGCTCTTTCCTCGTCGAATGAGGTGCAGGATATTCCAAACTGAATACCTCGATGCAAAGCAAGAATAATCGACTATAGTGAAGTTATTACCCTGACGCAAATTTTTGTCCAAGGGGTCACTCCCGATGAAGGGATCTCGGCCCTTGCCTCGTCGACTAAGGTGCTGGGCATTCATAACCAAATACCTCTGTGCAAATCAAAAGTGAACGTCCTTGTAATAACAGCTTTTGAAAAAATTGTTCCAACAACGTCTTTTAGGTTTATTTTCTTGCATTAGTTCTTTTAATGCGTCCCATCATTTAAATCCTACCATTGCAGAAAACAACCAAAATATGACGTACGCTTATGCCATTCGCATTCGCCACGGGGCCCCGTCATCACCCGTTAGGTTACTTAACTAACGACAGAGCGGGGGCTGGGCTAGCGCGGCTAAAAAACATAAGCAACGCCTAAATAGTTATTATATATATAGATATATAGCAATGATAGCCAATCCAGATCACAGATGAACACTTTGGATGTACTAGGAACCCGCGATTCGTTCGAGCCTGCAACGAAAAGCGGATTACACGGTCGCGATGAATAGCCAATACCCCACCCTAGACCCCTACGGGTGCGGCAAACTACCCGCCAAGTACCCGAAGCGAAGCAACCTCCCTCAACACCTTGAGTAGGCCACTCGGCACTTCGAGATACCCGGTAGTTTGTGCACCCCCTCCATGGGTCTATCCTAGGAGCAAAAACAGTAAAAAGAATTATACAATGACGGTTACAACCCCGACCCGGTTGTGCGGCCATACAAATAATATCACATCAATTTATAAATTTATTACATGAATGAAAGAAAAAGAAACTCTCATCTCACATCCACCCCGGCTATTCATCCGCGACAATCCAACGAGTTCATATACACATACCATCAACAACACAGATCACAGATATGTATAACCCCCACTAATCGACGTATAGCGATTAGCAGACGTTCAATACACATATAACATTACAGATATAACCATTAGCCAAAGTCTACAGAACATCGACCAAAAATACGGATTTTTAAGCCCCAAAAACAAAATTTGCTTTCTGGAAAATCTGGGCAGAAAAATCATATTTCAAAAATCCCAAAATACCCATATAAGAACACTGCAGCAAACAGGATCCCTAACCGAGTTAACTCGGCCGCGGTTCCGCGGCGCTTTAACCGAGTTGGGGGATCATTTTTCTGTAGTGGTCTAAAAAAAGCCTGAGCCGATTTTTAGTGCATGATTTATTAATTTTGGAACAGATCTAAAAATGGGCAGAAACTTGAAATTTCCGGGGTGTTTTGCGGTTTTTCGTCCGGTCGAAATTCTAAATACTTTGCTAACATGCTAGGGTGTGTTTAGTTAGGCTCTGATACCACTGTTAGGTCCACGTTACCTCTCCCGGTACTTTCGGGGTTGCGGAAACGGTAAAACAAATTTTTTTCTAAACATGGTAACATGGACCGTAAAAGCCGGATCTTTGCTAAACAACACACTAGCATCCTAACTAGAGATTTATCTACTCGGTTATGGGTTATACCTTAACTTGAACTCCTTCTCTTCTTGTTGTTCTTCTCTTTGCTTTCTACGAGGGTTGATCCGGACTTTGGTCACCTCCGCGGCCTCCTTGAGTCGAAGACGATCCACCAGAGAGATGTACACCGAGCTCCACCTCGAGCCGAGGTAACTAGGGCAAAGAGATTGCTAGTCTAGTAGCCCTAGGTTGTGTAGAAGTGGTAGAGGGATGGTTTTGTCTTTGTGGGATCTTTATCTCTCAACACATGAGATCAAAAGATGAATCAAGAGGAGGAAGAAGGAGGAGCTAGCAACCATGGAGCTTTTCTTTTCTTCTCATGAAAAAGAGCAAGAGAGAGAATGTGAAAAGAAATTATCAACTAAAGAAAATAACCATGGTTGCAATAATACACCAAAAACACATTACAAATCCTATCAAGATAAAGTTGATGGCTACATTGAAATGACCATTATCATAATCCAAAAGAAAAAGAAAATGAAAAGAAGAGTGTAGACCTCTCTTGAAGGTCAATGGTCAACACGGTCAACCGGTCAACAAAGTCAAGAGAGGTCATTGTGGTCAAATGGTCAATGCAATTAGCCATCATAAAATTATCACTAAAAAGATTAGTAAATGATGTCCGCGGCTCATAATGGTTTCGACCAAACGAATTGCCAAAAACCCTAATGAGGCACCTCCTCCTTCATCGCTCCGGAAAACTGTGCATACACACCTGCATCCACATTCCGTAGAATGCGGATGCGCAGAAGACAAAACAAATTCATCCGTGCAATACTAGGATCCGGTTTAAACTAAAGCCCACTTGTATTTCCTGCCCGAACACCACACGCACACAACTGTACGTAAGTGATCGCAGCCCCGCCGTAAAACCATACGGCCTCTACATGTTTCGCCCAGTGCAGGGAAACTCTCTGTGTGGGACTCTAAAGACTCGACACTACGCTGGCAGTGGGTTTAACCACAGACCGCAAGCGGCACTAGCTGTACGTAACGGTCTCCAGGTAGATGTCGATAAGAAGGCCGATGAGGTAAACCCATCCGATCTCCTACTGAGCCTGTATGTGACAATCTCCGTACAGTCCGGTTTGTTCGTCTGATACATCGCATGGCGGGCCTAGGGGGGTAAACGTTAGTCCCCTAATAGCGGTACAAGTCGTGTCGGAGTGAAGCCCAGAACACCCTGAGATAACACTGGAAGCCTACCAGTATATCTCGCTTGCCCTGGCCAAGGACTACTCGTGTAATGGCTCTCCTAGACACAGCGCGATGTCAACCCCCAATACCGGGAGAGACGAATCCTGTCTAACCGTCACTGTCTCCAAATGCTTCAGGACTGCACCCAACTACTACCTGTTTGCATGACTCAGTAGAGCCGTGGTAGGGTAGTAATCAAAGAACAGTGGGAACACACTCGAGGCGAAGTGACAGTGTCAAGTCAGCGGACTAAGCTGTACTCATGTTACCTGGGAACTGATAACTGACGATAGGTATAATACCAACCATCAGTTCCCGACGAGTCCTGTCCAGTGTACTCGTAACCTAACGAGCACCCGCATACTATCTCAAGTACGACGTACTGACGGCTGTGGGACAGACCGTCTCCCGTGCTGGGATGAGAAGCGCATACGCTAGTCTACTCCGGAGTATCGATACCCTGTCTCGATAATCCCACGACTAGAGACGTGTATAAGGATGTGCTTGTGGATTACCCAGCCCCTACGAGTGTGATCGCCATCACAACGTCGGTAATCAAGCAAAGATCCTAAGGGCTCTACTAATGCGTATAGGTGATATAATGAAGAAACACATGTACACATTAAAGCAGAGACAAACCAAGTAGCATACTACTATTTCGAGCAAGATTGTCTATACAACTGTGAATATCCCAAACTTCAATCAAGTAATATACATACTAGTATGATACAGTAATGGTCTCTAGGGCATATACACTAACAATTAGATTTAAAATTTTAAAAGATTTTTAGATTTAAAATTTTAGATAAGTGATTTCAGTTTGTTAAAGAAATCGTATGAAAATATTTAAACTAAATTTTAAAATTAAATAAATTGAATTTTGGAGGGATACAAAAATATTTCAAAACGCGCCCGGGTCGGGTTTAAAAATTCAGATTTAAAATACGAAAAATATGTGCGACCTTCAAAATTCAAAATGAATGCTCAGCTAACGAAAATGCATACCCCCAAAAACGGATGCACGTACATGCACGTAGCCATCAAAACACGTCCGTTTCACTGAACGGGACGTTAACAAGATGCGCGGATGCTACCACGGGGTTAGGGGTATTATGCAAGCTATGAAATGCAATTCTAAATTATTTTACATGACCTAAAATGTTATATGGTAAATGATGCAATGCCAGGTAAAATGCCAGTATGCAGTATACATGAGATGCACGTGTCTATGTAACAAGTTAGGTTAATCTATAAATATGAATCAAACAGGTTCAAGCAAGCGGGTCGGGTCGAATGCAATGTAAAATGTAAAATTACCATTCGCACCCAAAAACCCGTTAAATCATGAAAATACCACAGATAAGTAAATACGGGAACTGGAATTGGTATAAATGAACTTGGTTGTTACAGAGTATTCTACACATAGTAGATTAATTTAGCTCACTTGGTTTTGTTTACAAGTTCTAGCTCTTTAGTTCGATTCATGGTTTCGGAATTTTAGCAAACTAAAATTTTTTGAAATCCATGTTGCCATCTTGCAAAATTAGTTTGCTAGTGTGCCTAAGTTCCTAGCATGAAGAACTCCGTAGTTAAGTGTGCTCGAGTCAGGAAAATTCTGGGTTGGATGACCTCCTAGGAAGTAGCCCCTTATCGAGTCCGATTCATTCCAAGGGATAAAACCATACGGTTTCGGCCAGAGTGGACAATACCGTCTGTGTTTGGGGTGGGCTGTGACAAATATGGTAACATAGCCGGTCCTTAAAAAGTAGTTCTGTAGTTCGAGAATGAACCATTGTTCATAGGAGGAGGGAATCTCATGACCCGTAAAAGAGATATCCGTGGTTATGATATGATGTTAGAATGATAGAAATATTCCCTGCTATAGAACAATGTGGGGTTGCGAATTCCATTTCGAAAGAGGGCACGATCAGAACTATAAATGGAATGATACCAATTCTATAACATAGAGATACCTTTTAGGTGAACTGGAACCCCTGAGTTTGAAGAACTCCGTAGTTAAGCGTGCTTGAGTTAGGGAGATTATGGGATGGGTGACCTCCTGGGATGTTGGCCTCTTCTCGAGTCCGGTTCATTCTAAGGGACAAAACCGTCCGGTTTCGGCCAGAGCGGACAATACCATCAGTGTTTTGGGGTAGGTCATGACACATTGGGATGGAATGTGGAGAATCAAGAAAAAGAAGAGGAAGAGCAAATAGATTGGTGATGGGCGGCCTTCGAATGGGAGCTCGATGTGAGTTTTTGATTTGGGATTTTCTTGTTTTGTTATTTCTTGATGGTTTGATTATCTTCGCTGTTGTTCTTTGAATGGAAGTGGAGGCTGGAGACGGAGTGGGGATTGAGGGGATATTGAGTAGGTTGGAGAAAGAGAGGAGCTTGGCTTTTTGTGTCGGTTCTCTTGAGAAGCAAGTGAATGGTAAGAAGTCGTGCGGGGATGGGGATTGTGATTGAGCCGATGATGGTGAGTTTTATGCTACATTTGCAACTCATGATGATGGAAGGGTTTCCTTAAAAGTAACCCTTTTAACATAATATTGCAATGGTTGTTACCTATTGGTAGTTCTATTTTAGAAAAGAGTAGAGGTTTGCAATTAAAGATGATCCCATATTTACTCTTTTCAAATGAGTTTCAGTTTACCATATTTTTGTTCCATTGTGAACACTCTTAGGCTTGCCATGTTGTTATTTTGATCTTTGATACTACATTTTTTTTTGTGTCAAGAATATTATATGTAGAATTTTTTTTATCCTACCTAGCATGCAGTAGCTTGGTCATTATTTATATGTAATCTTTGCTGACCATCTTCAATCCAAAGCAGAAGCAATTGGTCATTATCTAATTCTCTCTAATGAATGTTTTAAATTTTTTGTTTGCTTTGGCATCTTGTTCATCTTTGGCTCCTTTTATATATAGCTAGGTGCATTTATATTTTCCATATGAATAGGAATTGATGTGCTGATACAATTGTCGCTCCGTGGTCTTTAGATACTTTCCTTGTATAAGAACTCTTCTTTTTTAGAAAATAAATCTATACAGCCATAGATTTTATTCCTTTTTCTGATACTAACAATGATATTTCCCCCCATTATTTCCCAATAAATGTTTTAACTATTTTATTTTTCTGATTAACCGTCTGTGTCTAAGATATAAGATATGATATACATAATATATATATTTCAATGGATCAAAAGATCACTTTCCTTGTAAGGTGAAAACCCTATATTTACTCTTCTAATTCTATGACGCTGACATAATCTCTTCTTATCATCAGCTTATAAATAGGGAATGATAACTAGGCTTTCAATTTTAGGGATATTGGAGATCTCCCTCTGTTTATATATAGATACTGGAGGCTAATAAGAGATACATTGATGATCACGGATTCAGATTAACTGAGAGATCCTAATGAAGACTGAGAGTGTTCTTTTGGATGAAATCATGACTTTTTTTTTGTGCAATGAGTCTCAGTAGCGACTCAGTAGCCTACGGAGATTTTAAATTGTATGCCTTCTAATGAATTTTTTGCTAATTTGCATGAGGTGCTGTTGCTCGTGCAAATTTCTGTCCTAGCTTGAAGCAAATTTCTATCCAAGCTAATAGAAAATTTCCTATCCTATCTAAGCCTAGTGTATCCTTATTTAGGTTTTAAAGTATCTTTTATGTATAATATAATTCTGGAAGTGTTCTATGGATTAGTACCTTGACGGGAACAACCGTAGAATCAATATTCAAGACAGTCAGCCTTTCCTGAAAAGTGAAAACTTTTAATGTTGCGATTGGTAATTAAAAGATAAATCTTTTGTCCATAGTCCTCAGCAGGGTTGATAATTCCACTGGATGCTTTAGGTATGAAGAAGAATTTCACTGGCAATGTTCATGTACTACTGTCAGCAGAATATTATTTCCTCATGTAGTCGTGTATTATATTCTGTTTCCCATGAGAGGGCATGTCTTGTTGAAATTTTATTTGTTAATGCAAGTTATCTGGAATCGTAGATTCTTTATATGCTCATAACCTTGGAATCCTTTGTAATGTTGCATTTTCTCAATCCTCAAAGCATTTCCTATAGTTATCAATGTCTAGTCTTTCATAACCATCATTTGATGCATGTCCTTGGTTCATTACTGTTTCCATGTCTCATTATATATCCTTACAGTCATAGTGGCACATACGAGACTCTTAAAGCTACATGATTTTATTCTTTCTCATGGTTTAAATATTGTGTTATTTTAATTGTGATGTCTACAGTATGTGATATTTTTTTCATGCTTTGCTACTGTGTCAAATGTCGTTCTATTGAGAAAGATGCCCATTGTCGATTTCTGGGCGTGCCTCGCTTTGCATGTGCGATAGTTTTATGCTTAGAGATAGTGTCATGTCACTTTATCGACATTTATATTTGATGTTTGCGTAACTACTTCTAATGCTTCAAATCATGCATCTATGCAATTCTGTTGACCATCTTACTGGTTGTGCGCGTGATCTATTTGCTGTGTTTATTCCTTTCATAAAGCTGTTTTATCTTTCAACTGCAGAACAAAACAAAATCCAATTCATTGTTTTCATTCTTTTAAGGCTTTTCTTATATCCTAATTAGATTTGAATTATATATACATGCTAATGCTTTGGTACATGATCCATGTTCTGTGTAAAGGGGGTCTTGCTGCATGCCTTGGTTCTAGATTCAGCTAGTTAATGCCATTTATTTATTAGGCTTAACTGCACAAAGGTACCTATGAATTTTCATGTTTTTTTGCGATTGATACCATGAACTTTAATAATTGCACAAAGGTACCATGGGTACACTATAGAACTTTCATATTTTTTTACGTTTGATACCAGTAAAATTGTATCAAGTTGCAACCGGAAGCTATCTCTAATTATTGAAGTTCATAATATCAAACGCAAAAAAGGTAAAAGTTCATGGGTACCTTTGTGCAATTAAGCCTATTTATTATCCAAAGCTCTTATCGTTTCTTCGCTTTAAAATACTCTACTTACTAAATATGCAGTTTTGATTGCCAACAAAAGGGCAGTTAACATTGATAGAAGTAGCGTATCAAGATCTTTAGACTCAGATGAAGAATTCTTTCTGATGGAGGTCCTTTTCGGGTCTCCTTCAGATGTTGTCTTCCGTCGACCTCCCGGTGGATTTTGGAGGGGATCCCCTGTTGTGTGTGGGTCTCAATGGGTTTTGAGGAGATTGGTAATTGGAGGAGTTTAGCGCCGAGTACCTGCAAAGAAGTCCCGAAATGGTTTGATACCACCGAGGACCCTCCGACGATAAAGTTAGTACTAGATCCGAGCAGCGTAACGGCTAAGTGGAGTAAAAAATCACTTATTTGACCCCTCTGTGATGGGGGTTTATATAGCGGTGGCGGTGCGCAGCAGCGGGCGCGAGAATCTCGCCTACGGTTACGCTCCCGACGTCACGCCCGCATAGAGAGCAGATCGCCCATTAATGGGGATCGTGGAGGCGTGGAACGTGGGATGCTGTTGGCGGAGAATCCACGCATGGCGAGATTCGCGGAGCGGCTGTTACGCCTGCGAGCGGTGGAGCTGGTCGGAGGACCGAGGAAGACGGCCTCGGCCGGGGGGCTAGGAGACGAGCGAGAGGGCCGAGGGGCCTTGGTCTTGTGGCAGCTTAGGGCGAGCTGAGGGGCCGAGGAGGCCAATCAACATCAGGGAGCCCGAGGAAGGCTAGCTTGTGCTTGCAGGTCGGGTACAGGGGCGGCCGGGTCGGCCTCTGTGGGCCCTTTCTTCTGATTTCTAGAACATGCCATCCGCCACGTGTCCTAATCTTAGGGATCACCAATATTGAGCATCATCATTAGCCCCCCACTCTTGTCCCGACCAGCTAGCGGGTTGGGTCAGGAGTGGACTGCCGGGCCGCCCGGGGTGAGCTCCCTCCTAAGGTTTCGTCGGGATGCGTTTCCGGGCCGTGAGCTGTCTTTTATGCTAGTGAATCATGGCGAGATCTCTGCATTTAAGGAAGGTGCGCCGGTTCATGCATCGGCCATTAAAGCGACGGTCCACGTGTCACGCGTCGGTTAGCTGACGGGACGTGTGCAGACCTACGACGCCTGAAAGGGTGCGGTCCAGTGTGGGAACGACAAGTGGAGCAATCAGAGCCGTTGGACGCGAGGAGGCGTTTTGGCGGGAGACGAAGGGTGCCGTTGGATGAGATTGCTCGTGGTGATAAAATAGGGGTGGGGCCCGTTCCAGGGCCCCTACTCCTTCGTATTACCTTTCTTCTAAGTTTTGGCTACTCGACGCTCTTCTTCCTTGGGACACATGGTTCGTTCCCACTCTTTGGGTCGCTCGTTCCAGAGGGAGGTCCGCAATGCGGCCGTGCCCTTGGCTGGCCCAGGTCCTGCGTCGAACGTTCTGCCGGCGACAGGGTCGTCCGCCTCATTGGCGGCTCCTGGGGATTTTTCCGGCGGCGGTCAGAGGCGCCCGCGGTCATCCGAGCCCCAGACGAGAGACGGAGGGGAGGGCGAGGACAGGGTCCCTCTTAAGAGGAAAAGGACAAATTCTCGTGCGCCGTTGTCAATGGTCCCTGAAGGGATCCCCGTGCAGGAGGGCGATGCCGTCTTCATAGTTCCGTCTGGGCTTTCCGTTGCTGCCAGCTTGCTCGCCAGGATGGAAGAGTCGGTAGGAAGAAGACTTCCGTGCGGCACCCTGAGGGCCCAAATGGAGGCCATAGCCAAGGGGGCGGTCCAAGTACGAACCCCTTCACGCGTTGTTTTGGCCTTCCTTTCTTTGGCCCAAGCGACTCCCGGTTTCTCATCCGCTTCCTGTCAGGTCCTTCAACACTGCGACATCGCCGCTCGTATGGAGGCCGAAGGGGCGTTCCACGCACCGAAGCCAGTAGAAGCATTTCCTTCGGAGGTCAAGGTCTTGCGGCGTGACCTGTTTCTAGAGAAGGCTAGCGCCGATGTCCTGGCAGCCCGTGCGGAGGCTGCGGAGCTCGCCAATTCAGCGAATCAGGGCGTCCGCCGTCGCCTGAGTGCATCTCATCGGGTCGCCGAGAGGAAGCTGGCGGACTTGGCCGATCGCTTCGTGGCCATGGAGAAGGAGAGAGATGCCAGTAGGAGGGATGCCGAGGCGGCGCTCCTGGCGGCTCAGGCTGCCGAGGTCCGGGCTAGGAAAGCCGTGGCCAATTACAAGGTGTCAGAGCAGTTTTACCCGAGCTTGGTGAGTATTCCACTGTCGCGTGGAATAAGGCTCTGGATGCCGTGAAGGAGCAGCTTCCCGAGTTCGCCGATGGCGAGCTCTGTGCTCGGGTCCCGCTCCCGGTGGCAAGGCCTCCGACTGACAACGATGGGGGAAATGAGACGCGCCCCTGGTGGCAAAACCTCCGGTGGTGAAGCCCCCAGTGATGAGGGAGTGGGTTTGCGACTTAGGCCTTTTTGATATTACCTCGTCCCTCTTTTGTAACCCTCCGGGCAGTTTGTAAGGCTGGGGAGCCCGAAGTACCCTTTGTAAAGACTGCGCGCTTGATAATAAAACTTCTTCTTTGTTTTCATGGGTCCGCACTTTATCTTCTGTTTGCGAAGAATGCTTGTAAAATATCTCTGCTTGCGCTGTTGGGCTTTCATGTCAGGTCGGCCATCTGTCTAGCAATCGTTCGTCGAGTTGATTTCGATCACTTGCCAAGCGTGCCATGCGCCGCCGAGAAGGAGGCGTCTCCATGATCACTTGCCAAGCGTGCCAAGCGCCGCCGAGAAGGAGGCGTCTCCATGGCCCCGAAGTTTAGGGGGATCGCTCGAGACTTAGATAGACCTGATGCCTCTTGTTTGTGGCTCGGATCCTCTGCATGTGATGGGCAGAGGGCTGTTCGCCTTATTTGTGCCGAGGATGGATGGAGGCTGCTCCATTGCCCTTTTGCGAGGGCTTCTGATTTCTGGCGCCGTAGGTAGGCAACTACCAGCCTGGGATGACCGAGTGGGGTAGCCGCTCGGATGCTTCTTACGAGGGCTTCGATCCATGGCGTCACGGGTAGGGAGCTACCAGCCGAAGATGACCGAGCAGGGTAGCTGCCCGGTTGCCTCTTGCGAGGGCTTTGATCCTTCAGGACGAGGACCGAGCAGGGTCACTGCCTAGTGTCTCTTGGCGAGGACTTTGATCCCTGGCGTTGCGGTAGGGAAGCTACCCGCCGAGGATAGGCAACTACCAGCCTGGGATGACCTCTTGGCGAGGGCTCCATTGCCTTCTTGGCGAGGGCTTTGATCTCTGGCATCGTAGGTAGGCAACGACCAGCCTGGGATGACCGAGCGGGGTAGCCACTCGGATGCCTCTTACGAGGGCTTTGATCCCTGGCGTCACGGGTAGGGAGCTACCAGTCGCAGATGACCGAGCAGGGTAGCTGCCCGATTGCCTCTTGCGAGGGCTTTGATCCTTCAGGAAGGGGATCGAGCAGGGTTACTGCCCAGTGCCTTTTAGCGAGGACTTTGATCCCTGTCGGTTGTGGTAGGATGCTACCAGCCGGGGATAGCCGAGCAAGGACTCAACTGTTGGAGATAGTGCCCTCAGAGTCAATTATTGGATCACAGGCACGTGATTGCAATGATTGAGGGATGACCTATCCCGGTACGACAGTCTTACTCGAGATGATAGTTTGCTATCTGGTTTACCTTTATCATCGTGTACTGCTTTAGGTGACCTGACAGGTCGCTATTGCACGTTGATAGAGCCCTAGGATTCTTGCCTGGCTGCCAGCAGTATGAGGGCGATCATATAAGTGAGAGCTGGAGTCTATAAGCACATCCTTAAAAGGTCCCTAGTCGTAGGAGTTTCGAGACAGGGCATCGATTCTCTAGAGTAGACTAGTGTATACAGTCGAGACCCCGGCGAGGGGCGGTGGCCGGTCTCACAGGCCACTGGTTTCAGTTGGTTCACCTAAGATGTATACAGGTGCTCATTGGGTTATGAGTACACCGGACAGGACTCGCCGGGAACATGCTAGTTGGTCTTATACCTGACGTCAGATAGCAGTTCCCAGGTGACATGTGTACAGGTTAGTTCATCGACCTGGGGATCGTCATTTGTCTCGTGTGAGTTCCCACTGTGCTTTGATTACTGCCCTACCACGGCTCAAAGGAGTCGTGCAAACAGGTTTTAGTTGGGTACAGTCCCGAGCCACATGGAGGCAGTGAGCGGATCTTCGGGGGTTCGTCTCTCCCGGTATTGGGGGTGAGGTCGCGCTGTGTCTAGGAGAGCCATTACATGAAGTCCTTGGCCAAGACAGGAGATTTACTGGTAGGTATTCCAGTAGTATCTCAGGGTGTTCTGGGCTACACTCCGACACGACTTGTACCGCTTTTGGGGGTCTGACTTTTACCCACCCCCTAGGCCCGACATGCGATGCTCATAGACGAACGGACCGGACTGTACGGATATTGTCACTGACAGGCTCAGTAGGGTGTCAGGATGAGTTCGCTCATCGACGTCCCTTTTAGTCAATAGCTGGTGGCCCGTTACGTATTGGCTTATACCTCTGACGTGCTAGTGGTTAAATCCACAACCATAGTATTGACGAGTCTTTAGAGTCCACCACACTTTCTGTTACTCAGCTTTCGGGCGAAACGCTGTAGAGGCCGTATGGAGATATGGCAGGGTTCGATCAGATACGTGCGGTATTGCACGGATCGTGATCGGACGGATTTTACTAGCCGGCTTTGGCTTAAGCCGGATACTATTATTTGATAGTGTAGTTTTGTCTCTTTGCATTTGTGTTCAGTGGGAATACAAATGCGGGCATGTATTTGCAGTAGCGGGGTTTTCCTGTAATTTATTACGGGATCGGTTTTCTGGGGTTGCCAGTTTGCATTCCGTTCCGGCCGGTTTTCTTTTATTCCTTCACGGCCGGACTTTTCGTTGGAAGGGGGTTAATTGCAAGTTTGCAATTAACTTAGTTGTGAGGGGTTTTCTTGCATATGTGGCTTTATGATTTGACCATCATCATGAGATTCTCTTTGCATCATTCTTTTGCATTTATGTGACAAGAATGAGATTGGAAATGGTTGTGACAATTTTCCTTTTAGATTTTAATTCTTTTTCCCCACTTGTTTTGGCTTCTTTTTCCTTCACCCACTTAATTGGGGGCCGGCCACTGTTTCTGTGAGTGAGGGGTGGGGTTTAATTAATTGGTGTGCAGGGGACTTGTTTATTTGGGTATGTTTAATTTGTGGAGTGAGGTTTGATTTGTTATGAAGGGGATTAATTTATATATGGTTTTCAAGTGAGAGAGCTTGCTTCATATATTCATTTTCCAGTGAGAAAATTTGCTTTGGCCGAGCTCATTTTTCAAGCATGCTCCATTATTCCCTCAAGCCTCCATGAATATCCTTGTGCTAAAATTCCTCCAACCATGGCAACCTCATAAACCCCAAAGAGATAACCTTCTACACTATTCTATAGCAAGTCTTGGACGCGTCGGCTAGCCAACTTCGCGCCCGAGTTGCCTCGGTATTGAGGTGGGAGCCCGTAAAAGATACAGACGATGTGGTGCCCTTCCGGCGAGGAGGCGACGACCGGATTTTCCGCGGGAGATCAGGACGATGACGAGAAGACCGGAGGACTCGGACCAGTCGGTATATCTCTAACCCGTCTTGTAGTTAGCTAGATCTAGCTTAATGGCCCGATCCGGAGTCTAGTGCGCGGTGGTGCCGGTTTGCAAAGTTCGCAAAATTAAAGTTTATCACCGCTTCCGCATTTGGCCGTCGGTTTGACGGCCGGGGCGCCGCCGTGCACCTACAGTGGTATCAGAGCCTTGCCATTAACATAGTCTAGCTTTGTGTAATGTGTTTTTCAGTTCCGATCGATCGAAATGTCCAAAAACCCGTATTTTGTCACGACAGTTTTCTGTTGAAATTTTTTGGTCTCTAAAATTTTTTCAGGTTGTATAAAAGTACTTTACTAGAAGAATTAAGGCCACTGGAAAAATACGATACACTGTTCCCTTCATCGAAGCGCGGAACCGCGGCGTAATCCTACGTGGAGCCGCGGTTCCGCGGCCGATTGAAGGGATCAGTGGGCTGGTTTTTTTCCATTGGGCTTCTGTTGTGAAAATAGGGTTTTTGGGACATTAAAATTGGGCTCATAATTTCTGTAACTGCTACAGTATTGCTTTGGGGCCCACTTGTTATAATTTGATCGATCGGATATTTTAAACACATTTTTCACAGTATTTACATTATATCTGCGACCGTGAATGTCACTCGATCGGTAAATCCGGTCTAACTGCTATAGCCCGGTTAGACGGATTTGCGAACGTGACTTTCACGTTGATGTTCTGTGTTTTGCTGTGATGTTGCGGATCGGTCGTGGGGATAGCCTGATTGCAGTGGTAGTACAGTTTTGTTTTATTATGTACATTTGATATTGCGGGGCGAGCGTCCGACATGTGGACTGCCGTCACTGCCTGTTTGTATTATTCTTTTGGGGCACGGTCAGGTTGCGGTCGATGTACCCGTTGTATGTATATTTTACTTTCTGTACTAGGGTTACCCCGCGGAGGAGTGCACGGATAGCCGGGTTCTAGAAGGCAACAAGCCCGCATCTCATGGCATTGGGACGGAAGGGGCTTCACTCTAGGATTGGCGGGCTATTCGCCGCACTCGTAGGGGGTACAGTTTGATCCAGGAGGGGTGCCCAAGTTACCGGATTCCGTGAAGTGCTGGGTGGTCCATTCACGGCGCTGAAGGGGGCTGCCTCGCTTCAGGTTTTGGCGGGTGACTTGCCGCGCCCGTAGGGGTCTAGGATTTCATTGCACAGGCTATCCACACGACCAGGGGAACGTCGGGTTTCAGTAGTGGCTCTGTGAAACCCGGGGATCCCAGATATCTGTATTGTTCTGTGATGCTGTACATTTCTGTGATGTTGCATTTTATTCACGCCTTGAGCGAAATACTATATATTAGTAGATGTTGTATATGTTTTTCATCCGCGCTAGTCCAGTCCCCGCTCTGCCGTTAGTTAGCTAACCTAACGGGTGATGACGGGACCCAGTGGCGAATGCGGATGGCATATACGTACGTCAGTATATTTTCGTTCTTTGTGGTGTGATCAATTGATGGGACTGCATTGATCCGGATCAATGCAAGTTAAACAAACCTAATTTGATGTTGTTGGAACATTTTTCAAAAAGCTGTTATTGCAAGGACGTTCACTTTTGTTTTGCATCGTGGTATTCATTTAGAATATCCTGCTCCTCAGTCGACGAGGCAAGGGCCGAGATCCCTTCACCGGGAGTGACCCCTTGGACAGAAGTTTGCGTCAGGGCATTAACTTCACTATAGCCGATTACTTTTGCTTTGCATCGTGGTATTCATTTGGAATATCCTGCACCCCATTCTACGGGGAAAGAGCCAAGATCTCTTCACCGGGAGTGACCTCTTTAGTAAAGGTTTTCGTCACTATATTTTCTAAAAAGCTATCCGTTCCTTCAACGATATCAAGTTCATTACGTTAAAGGTTTTCGCCAGAAACCATTCGTAGCCCTCCATCATTTCAGTTAAATATTCGGTAGTATTCAAGCTATGTATTTTGACCTCACGCCAAGGCATAGTGTTTGGTAGTTGCCGGGTATTTATCTGTTGCATAGATAGATGCGTTGGTTTGGGACAGTCGTACTACTATTTTGGCCTACGTCAAGGGTATGTACGGGTGGGTTCAAATTAACCTGGACAATGATGGGTAGAACTTGACATGTGACTTATGATATTTTGACCTCACGCCAAGGTCATAAGAGCATGGGGTAGAAATCATTTCGGGAGTTTCAAAAGAACTGAAACTTGCCAGATATGCGCATACCTTCTGGAGTGTGATACCGTGAGCGGATTCCGTCACGTTATCATGCGATGATAGTTGGATCCCGATTCCCACTGATGAGTTGGTTTACTCCTCGGGTGACCCCGACTAATTCTTCTTTCAGGTTTGGAGGAGAATTTGAGGTACAGTGGGAGGTTTCCAGATTAGATAAATTGGTAACCATTCTGATCTAGGTTAGAGTGCACGCTGAGTGTTTCTTTTCTCTCTCTCTCTGGCAGCGACCATTGACCCGACCCTAAGACTATGACTCAGTGACCAAGTTGACCGAACCTTCTTTACACTGGCTTTCGGATTGTCAGAGTTGCAGACCTCTTTGCCACTCCTACTTTTACTCTTTTCTCCGGGACACCCCGTATTACTACGAACGTCCACTTCCATTGGACAAAACCATCGTATGGTTATATACGAACTCGAAGGACTTCGAGGATGGTTTCCGGTTCTGGAGAAAACGAATAGGACTATTCAGTTGTCTTTACCTTTTACCTTCTCTCAGGTTGCGAGTACTCCTTGGTTTAGAAGATAGTACACCTATTACGCAAATTGGATAGTCTTCTTCCAAACCTTAGGCTGGTGCCGAACGGTGGGGAATGAAGAAAGCCAATTAGCCTAAACGGTGTACAGAAGGTATTAAGTTCAGACAAAGCAAGGGATTAGTAAGAGGGCAAAGTAAATTGCGACTGCTATTCACGACCAAACCATGTACTTCTTTGTCAATCCTAAATCATCTATGAATTAAGTTCATTCGGTTGTCTTTTATCCTCACCTTCTCTCGCATTGCGAGTGCTCCTAGGATTAGGACAGTACACCCTTTATGCTTATTGGATAGTCTTCTTCCAAACCATAGGCTGGTGCCGAACGGTAGGGAAGGAAGAAAACCATTTGGCCTAAAGTGGTGTACAGAAGGTAATGACTAAAGACATATAAAGGGATTTGGAGAGGTGGCAAAGAATTATACGGTTATAGTTGTGAATCTGGATAATGGTAGAGGCATTACTAGGAATACCAGGATACCCCATCGAAACATTTCAATGTTTCAGTTCAACTGTGTACTGTTAAAAGAAAACTGATTTCCCGATTGGACACTTGCTCCAGGGTATGTATTTACCAGGTTTGATTCTCACATCTGTATGGCTTTACAGATGATGAGTGGGAGTAAGTTATTGGGAATTGGGTGATCATCCTCATTATATCGGGATTCGTTGTAATCGGTGATATTTGAGGAGATCATCTGGGCTGTTTGCCGGTCGGCAAATATTTGGTTTTGAATATCCGCTGTTGTGCACCAATTTCAGATTGATATATCTGTACGTCTATTTTGATAGAGTGAGATATACCTTTTGATATTATGTCGATGACATTTACCTATATCAGTGGATGGTTAGGTAAGGAGCATTAAACAGCGGTGTAATTCTTCTTAACCATAAGTACAGTTTTCAACCTACGACACACAGCGAAAGAGTTGTTAGACTCAGCGGACTTATACAGAGTATTGTATGTTGTCCAGTGTCCATTAGGACAGAGGGGTTGGTCCTCATACTATATTCTGTTTACTTTTAACTTCTCTAATTCTTAGACATGTGTTTCGTAGAAACACAGAGTCTAAGTTTTGAGGAGTTATAGGTATTTGAATAGAGTAGAGAACCAGGTGTAGCAAGTATCGGGATTCTTCAAAGTGATCGAAGATATAGATACTTGTGTATGGTATTCAGTTGATAGTAATGATAAAGAGAAATTGCTTCTCTTTCAGGTTACTCATAATTGGAAGCATTCCTAAGTTGAGTAACGCTGATCGGCCTCTCTCCATTTGGTTGACATGCACTGGAGACAGCTGCATGATTTGAATCTGGTTCAATTAATTCAGTGCCTCTGGTTCTATATTGGATATAGAACAGTTCATATCTTAACGTTGTTAAGGTACGGGGAGTTGTCCGGCTTATGATTAAAACCAGACACTGGACAGCTCAAGGCACGTTTCTGTAATGGCTGTTTGTGGGTTGACCCAGGCTATGACGAGGGTTGACTTTCTACCATAAGAAAGATCAATAGAAATATTGTTCTGGACTCGCCACAGTTTTAATAAAAATGTTTTTTTTTTCAAAAACAGTAGTGGGAGTATGGTAGAACTGGAAGTGATTCCAGAACCGCAAACGATTACTGAAGATTTGATAAGGAACCTAAAGATTCAATCTGGTTTGACATTCCATTGGCCACTCCGCAGATACGGTGGGTAACTTCAGGCACCCGAGAGGTACTCCGGTAGCCTCAAGGACGGTGACAGGGAAGTTCTTGTTTACCCACACTTGCCATTGTTGTTGTTCCAGGCTGCGAGACCCGGCAGGAGGATGAGTATAGCGTCGTTCTAAACTAGCTTTAGAAGTGCACGTCTATATGACTCTGCCAGAGGGTTGTCGTAGTCAGTGGGAGCAGCGGAAGCATTGGTGGACATCAGGCTTATGTCTATTTATAGACTAAAGCAGATATAGCGAAGATAGATCATCTATTTCTGATGTGGCAGTCATGGGTTTGACGTCATCAGAATAGGGGATGGATCGGTTGAGAAGGTAGTAGGCTGTGATTTCATGGTATTTGGATGACATACACAAAGTAGGAAAGGAAACTCCTATACTACGATCGGTTATTCTTTGGTTGTCACACAGTGTTTTCTCCACAAGGGACTTGGACATTATATCAGACATACTGGTTACTAGATCTATGGTTTTTAGATCTAGATTTGGGTGGTTTCCCAATCAGGGTACCTTGACAGCATTCTAAGAGTATTTAGAATTGATGACTCCTGGTACGGTGGTGTACCTGCAGGTGATGGAGTTACCCTCTCTAAAGGTGTCTTATAGACTAAAGTAGAGAGGGATGTGCATGATTGGCAGATCACTTGCTTAGGCAATTGAGACAATCATGTGATGTCAAGCACCACACCAGATGTTGTTCTTGCACTAGATGCAATAAGTTGACATTGATCCAATCCTGGAAAAACAGTCGGAAGCAGTTTTAGAACATAAGTGAATGTTCTAGGGATATGATAACGACTGCCTCCTTTAGGAGACGGTTATCACTCCAGGCTTCCAAGGTGACATGGACGACAAGGAGGTTGTCAGAGTTATAGTTTTCCCTCTAACGAGGGACAGTATTTTGGACAGGTGGTCTAAGGCAATACTGAGGGAGGCATGGCGCATGATACTGATTAAGTTCAGTTGACGATACAGTCTAAGAAGTTTGGATTTGGAGTTCATTTATGAACCAGGTCCCATCAGACATCCAGACATTCTAAGACAGGTATTGCTCATTTCGGGAGATAGCTTTCTCCGCGAACTTGAGATATAGAGAGACATAGAAAGAAATTTCAAGGCGGATCCACTCGCTGAGGCTATTCCTTGAACGCAATAGTTTCACAAACGAGCTTTGTGAGACTGACCAGTAGAGGAGTTGGGTATTCGGTATCACACGGGCTGTGAGTATGCGACATCGCAATAATTAGCCTTGAGTGCAAGTGGGAGATTGTTGGAGATAGTGCCCTCAGAGTCAATTATTGGATCACAGGCACGTGATTGCAATGATTGAGGGAGGACCTATCCCGGTACGACAGTCTTACTCGAGATGATAGTTTGCTATCTGGTTTACCTTTATCATCGTGTACTGCTTTAGGTGACCTGACAGGTCGCTATTGCACGTTGATAGAGCCCTAGGATTCTTGCCTGGCTGCCAGCAGTATGAGGGCGATCATATAAGTGAGAGCTGGAGTCTATAAGCACATCCTTAAAAGGTCCCTAGTCGTAGGAGTTTCGAGACAGGGCATCGATTCTCCAGAGTAGACTAGTGTATACAGTCGAGACCCCGGCGAGGGGCGGTGGCCGGTCTCACAGGCCACTGGTTTCAGTTGGTTCACCTAAGATGTATACAGGTGCTCATTGGGTTATGAGTACACCGGACAGGACTCGCCGGGAACATGCTAGTTGGTCTTATACCTGACGTCAGATAGCAGTTCCCAGGTGACATGTGTACAGGTTAGTTCATCGACCTGGGGATCGTCATTTGTCTCGTGTGAGTTCCCACTGTGCTTTGATTACTACCCTACCACGGCTCAAAGGAGTCGTGCAAACAGGTTTTAGTTGGGTACAGTCCCGAGCCACATGGAGGCAGTGAGCGGATCTTCGGGGGTTCGTCTCTCCCGGTATTGGGGGTGAGGTCGCGCTGTGTCTAGGAGAGCCATTACATGAAGTCCTTGGCCAAGGCAGGAGATTTACTGGTAGGTATTCCAGTAGTATCTCAGGGTGTTCTGGGATACACTCCGACACGACTTGTACCGCTTTTGGGGGTCTGACTTTTACCCACCCCCTAGGCCCGACATGCGATGCTCATAGACGAACGGACCGGACTGTACGGATATTGTCACTGACAGGCTCAGTAGGGTGTCAGGATGAGTTCGCTCATCGACGTCCTTTTTAGTCAATAGCTGGTGGCCCGTTACGTATTGGCTTATACCTCTGACGTGCTAGTGGTTAAATCCACAACCATAGTATTGACGAGTCTTTAGAGTCCACCACACTTTCTGTTACTCAGCTTTCGGGCGAAACGCTGTAGAGGCCGTATGGAGATATGGCAGGGTTCGATCAGATACGTGCGGTATTGCACGGATCGTGATCGGACGGATTTTACTAGCCGGCTTTGGCTTAAGCCGGATACTAGTATTTGATAGTGTAGTTTTGTCTCTTTGCATTTGTGTTCAGTGGGAATACAAATGCGGGCATGTATTTGCAGTAGCGGGGTTTTCCTGTAATTTATTACGGGATCGGTTTTCTGGGGTTGCCAGTTTGCATTCCGTTCCGGCCGGTTTTCTTTTATTCCTTCACGGCCGTACTTTTCGTTGGAAGGGGGTTAATTGCAAGTTTGCAATTAACTTAGTTGTGAGGGGTTTTCTTGCATATGTGGCTTTATGATTTGACCATCATCATGAGATTCTCTTTGCATCATTCTTTTGCATTTATGTGACAAGAATGAGATTGGAAATGGTTGTGACAATTTTCCTTTTAGATTTTAATTCTTTTTCCCCACTTGTTTTGGCTTCTTTTTCCTTCACCCACTTAATTGGGGGCCGGCCACTGTTTCTGTGAGTGAGGGGTGGGGTTTAATTAATTGGTGTGCAGGGGACTTGTTTATTTGGGTATGTTTAATTTGTGGAGTGAGGTTTGATTTGTTATGAAGGGGATTAATTTATATATGGTTTTCAAGTGAGAGAGCTTGCTTCATATATTCATTTTCCAGTGAGAAAATTTGCTTTGGCCGAGCTCATTTTTCAAGCATGCTCCATTATTCCCTCAAGCCTCCATGAATATCCTTGTGCTAAAATTCCTCCAACCATGGCAACCTCATAAACCCCAAAGAGATAACCTTCTACACTATTCTATAGCAAGTCTTGGACGAGTCGGCTAGCCAACTTCGCGCCCGAGTTGCCTCGGTATTGAGGTGGGAGCCCGTAAAAGATACAGACGATGTGGTGCCCTTCCGGCGAGGAGGCGACGACCGGATTTTCCGCGGGAGATCAGGACGATGACGAGAAGACCGGAGGACTCGGACCAGTCGGTATATCTCTAACCCGTCTTGTAGTTAGCTAGATCTAGTTTAATGGCCCGATCCGGAGTCTAGTGCGCGGTGATGCCGGTTTGCAAAGTTCGCAAAATTAAAGTTTATCACCGCTTCCGCATTTGGCCGTCGGTTTGACGGCCGGGGCGCCGCCGTGCACTTACATCAACTTCCTCTGGGAGGACTTTGGTCCTTGGCATGGGAGGGGATGTAGAAGCCTACCAAGGACCCTTTGCCGGACAGGGTTACTGCCCGGTGCCTCTTGGCGAGGGCTTTTGTCCTGAAGGATAGCCGAGCGAGGGATCCTCGGGCTCGACTGCCTCTGGGAGGGCTTTTTGATCCCTGGCGTTGCTGTAGGTAAGCTACCCGCTAGGGATAGACGAGCGATGGTTGGGCTCGATTGCCTCTGGGAGGATTTTCTGATCCCTGGCGTTGCGGTAGGGAAGCTACCCGCCAGGGATAACCGAGTAGGGCATCTGCTGGGTTACCTCTGGGAGGACTTTCTGATCTCTCGTGTTGCGGTAGGGGAGCTACCCGCCGGGGATAACCGAGTAGGGCGGCTGCTGGGTTGCCTCTAAGGAGGACTTTTGGTCCTTAACGTTGGAGGGGCTATAGGAAGCCCACTAAGGATAACCGGGCAGTGAAGCTGCACGGCCGCCTCTTGGAAAGGGCTTTGGGTTGTAAAGACAGAACTCTATTCGAGATGTTTCGACGTTTCTTTATTCGAATGGACAGGATTTTTAGAGAACATTTTACATCATCTTTGCGAAGAAAAAGGGGGGTACACATTTTCTGGCTTTGACCTCATTGGTATAGCTTGAGCTTCTCGGCGTTGTAAGGATGCGGGAGCTTGCGTTCGTCCGCGTCTTGTAGGCGGTAGGCTCCGCCCGGGAGCGCTTCAGAGATGAGAAAAGGACCATCCCACTTCGGGGAGAATTATGAAGCCTGCCTTGGTCGATGAACTCGTTTCGCCGCAGGACCAGATCTCCGGACTTGAAGGAGCGGTGCTTGACCCGAGCGTTGTAGTATCGGGCCGTTTGTTGTTGATAAGTGGCAGCTCTGATCTGCGCCCGGTCACTTTTCTCCAACAAGATGTCCAGGTTGGTACGTAGCGCCGAGGTGTTTGCGTCATCATCGAAGTGCTCGAACCGGTGACTGGGTAGCCCGATCTCCGCTGGGACCATCGCTTCGGTCCCGTAGCAGAGGCTAAAGTAGGTCTCCCCGGTAGGAGTCTTCTTTGACGTGCACAAGGCCCATAAGACCCGCAGTAGTTCTTCGACCCAACTGCCTTGTCGCCCTTCTAGACGGGTCCAGAGACCTCGGAGGACGTCTCGATTAGCGACTTCGGCCTGCCCGTTGCATTGAGTATGCGTGACCGCGGTGAACTTCATGAGGATATGGTATTCCTTGCAGAAGTCCTTCACTTTCTCGTTCTCGAAGTTCGTCCCGTGGTCGATGATGATACACCTCGGGATGCCGCACCGGAGTATCAGGTTGTTTTGCAGGAACTTGATGGTTGTAGCGGCGTCCGGTTTCCTGATGGGGACGGTCTCGATCTACTTGGTGAAGTAGTCTACCGCGACGAGGATGTATTTGTGCCCACCTGTACTGGTAGGGAACTGGCCGATCATATCCAAGCCCCACTGGGCGAACGGCCATGTGGCTGTAAGGGCAGTCGGCTCGGTAGCTGGGATGCGGGGGATGCTGCCGTGGAGCTGGCAGCTCTTGCATCTCCTGACTAGCTTCTGGGCGTCCCTGTGAATAGTGGGCCAGTAGTACCCCTGGAGAAACGCCTTTTGGATCAAGATTCGGGCCCCCTGGTGTGCACCGCCAACCCCCTCATGGATTTCCCGAAGAACATAGTCGGTTTCGTGGGGGTCAACGCACCGGAGTAGGGGCTGAGTGAAGGCTTTCTTGTAGAGGTTCCCATTGCTCCAGACGAAGTGGCGGGTTTTGGCCCGGAGATGGCGGGCGGCTTCCCGGTCTTCTGGGAGCGTACTGTCCTTCAGGAATTCTACGAGGAGCTTCCTCCAATCTTGGTCTCCCTCCTGCGCCGCATACACGTGGAGTGTCGTCGCCCCGTCTTCCACGCTGGGTTGAGACAAGGTTTCAAAGAGGATATATCGCTTATTGTTTGTCGAGTATGACGAAGCCAGCTTGCTCAGGGCGTCGGCTTGGGCATTCAGCTGCCTGGGTATTTGTTCTACCTGGACTTCGTCAAAGTTCCTCCGGAATTTCCTCACGTCGTCCAGGTATTTCATCATCAGAGGCTCCCGAGCTTCAAAGCGACCTGTCACTTGACTAGCAACAAGGGCCGAGTCGCTGCGGATTTGAATTACCTTCAGTCCCAGCCCAGTGGCCATGCGGAGTCCGGCCAGGAGGGCCTCGTACTCTGCCGCGTTGTTCGAGGCCTTGAAACTGAACTTCAGGGAGTCCTTCATCTCTGCTTCGTTCGGGCCCCAGATAATGAGGCCGGCACCACAGCTTTCCTCGGTTGAAGACCCGTCGACGTAGATGACCCACTCAGGAACCGAGCCAGGCCTTTCCGCGATGGGACACTGAGTTGCGAGGGGCGGCGTGGACTCCAGCTTCTTGCTAGGGATGGTGCATTCAACGATGAAATCGGTCAGGGCTTACGCTTTGATGGCCTGCCTTGGGTAATATTTTATATCAAACTGAGATAGCTCCCACCTCCACTTTTCTAAGCGGCCCGAGAATTCTGGTCACGCTAGGATAGCCCCCAACGGGCGCTCGGTGAGGACGATGATGGTGTGTGCTTGGAAGTAGTGCCACAGCTTCCTTAAGGCTACCACGAGGGCTAAGACAATCTTCTCTATGGTAAGGTACCTAGTTTCTGCGTCTTTAAATACGTGGTTCATATAGTACACCGGCTTCTGCGCTCCATCGGCCTCCCGGACGAGCACCGAGCCTGCTGCTTGGTCGGATACCGCCAGATACAGCGACAGCTCGTCTCCTTCAACTGGTCGGGTGAGCAGTGGTGGCGTCGCGAGGTGCTTCTTTAATTGGTCGAAGGCGGCTTGGCACTCCTCCGACCACTCGAACCTCGGGATTTTCCTCAGAGCTTTAAAGAACGGAAGGCATTTCTCCCCCGACCTAGACATGAAACGGCTCAGAGCGGCGACTCTCCCGTTAGCCGCATGATCTCGATGTTGGTCTTGGGCGCGACCATGTTGACGACAGCGTCGATTTTCTCTGGGTTATCTTCGATTCCGTGGTGAGTGACCATGAACCCGAGGAACTTTCCCCCGGTGACTCCGAATGCGCACTTGGCGGGGTTTAGCTTCATCTTGAACTTACAGAGCACTTCGAAGGCCTCGCCCAGATCCCTAGCATGGTCGGCCGACGAGACGGATTTGACGAGCATGTCGTCAACGTAGACTTCCATATTCCTGCCGATCTGTAACTTGAACATGCGGTTGACCAACCTTTGGTACGTGGCCCCGGCGTTCTTGAGGCCGAAGGGCATCACCTTGTAGAAAAATACCCCCCGGTCTGTTGTGAATGCGGTGAGATCTTCATCTTCAGGATTCATACGGATTTGGTTGTAGCCGGAGAAAGTATCCATGAAGCTCAACAGCTCGTGGCCGGCTGAGCTGTCGACGAGCTGGTCTATCTGGGGGAGTGGATAGTTATCCTTGGGGCAGGCCTTATTGAGGTCGGTGAAGTCGACGCACATACGCCACTTCCCGCTTGACTTCTTGACCAGAACTACGTTCGCCAGCCACTCCGAGTAGGGTACATTTCTTATGAAGTTAGCGGCGAGAAGCAGATCAACCTCCTCTTCGATAGCCTTCTGTTTGACCGGGACGAAGCTCTTCTTCTTCTGTCTGACGGGCCAGGCCGCAGGATCAACCCCGAGCTTGTGGGAGATGATTTTGGAATCAATCCCAGGCATATCAGTAGGCGCCCAGGCGAAGATGTCGGAGTTATCTATGAGGAATCTGACCAGGTCATCTTGCTGAGTCTCCGTCAGGAGTGATCCGACTTGGACGGTTTTTCCCTAGTCCCCCTCTATTAGGGGCACTTCGGTCAGGGGTTCGACCGGCGCCCCCGGACCTCCTTTCGCTCGTCTCGGGTGTCTAGGGAACCCTTGATGTCGTCACTTACCTCCGTGTCGTCGGCCGGCCGCTCGGGCGAAGACGTTTCGGTAAGGCATATCTTCGCGACCCGCTGGTTCCCGTAGACCCGACCTATCCCACCCTGATCGAGAGGGAACTTTATCGCCAGGTGGTAGGTCGATATCTGGGCCTGGAGGGAGTTCAGCGTCGGACGGCCGAGGAGGACGTTGTAGGCCGATAGGACTTTTGCTACGATGAAGTCCACAGGCAACGTACGCGTGCGGCCGGGCTCCCCGATGTTGAACTGCAGGGTGACCACCCCTTGCGCCGGGATGGAGTGGTTGGTGAATCCCGAAAGGACGTGAGAGGTCGGTTTCAAGTCTGCTGGGGTGAGCCCCATGCGTAGAAAGTATTCATGGAAGAGGATGTCCGCCGAGCTGCCTGAGTCGACGAGTATCCGATGGACCTCGTATCGGTGGATTCGGGCCGTGATCACCAGTGGGTCGTTGTGGGGCACGAATATGCCGTGGAGGTCCCCGTCGCCAAAGGTGATGGGCTCGTGTCCTCTGGCCTTTTTGCTAGGGCGGCCGCTGGCGTGGGGTGCCGGGCCTCGCAGGAGCCCGACTGGCCCTCTGTCGTCATGACCATAGCTTTTGATGGGCCTTGGTTTCCTTTGGCGGGGTCCGCGAGGCGGTGGCCGGTGGAGGGGCCGATGACATTCAGTTGAGGTTCGCCCGCGTCTCCGCTGAGGGGAAGGTGGTGGCTAGTACCCGGATTTTCAGGTCGATTACTTGACATGTGGAAGGAGATCGGAAGGCCAACTTCGTTTTTATGGAGTTTTCGTTTCCCACAGACGGCGCCAACTGATGGAGGTCCTTTTCGGGTCTCCTTCAGATGTTGTCTTCCGTTGATTTCTTGGTGGATTCAGGAGGGGATCCCCTATTGTGTGTGGGTCTCAATGGGTTTTGAGGAGATTGGTAATTGGAGGAGTTTTGTGCCGAGTACCTGCAAAGAAGTCCCGGGGTGGTTTGATACCACCGAGGACCCTCCGACGATCAAGTTAGTACTAGATCTGAGCAGCTTAACGGCTAAGTGGAGTAAAAAATCGCTTACTTGATCCCTCTGTGATGGGGGTTTTGTTGGATATAGTGCTCTCAGAATTATTGGATCGCAGGCACGTGATTGCAATGATTGAGGGAGGACCTATACCAGTAGGACAGTCTTACTCGAGAGGTTTGTATACTATCTGGTTTGTCTTTATTATCGTGTACATGCTTTAGGTGACATTGTAGTTCACTATTACACGTTGATAGAGAATAGTATGCTACCATTGTTTGTCTTTATCATCGTTTACTGCTTTAGGTGACCTTACAGGTCACTATTACACATTGATAGAGCCCTTAGGATTCTTGCTTGACTGCCAGCAGTATGATGGCAATCATATACGTGGGAGCTGGGGTCTATAAGCACATCCTTAAAAGTGGTCCCTAGTCGTGGGAGTTTCAAGACAGGGCATCGATACTCCGGAGTAGACTAGTGTATACAGTCAAGACCCCGACGAGGGGCGGGGGCCGGTCTCACAAGCCACTGGTGTCAGTTGGTTCACCTAAGATATATACAGGTGCTCATTGGGTTATGAGTACACCGGACAGGACTCGCCGGGAACATGCTAGTTGGTATTATACCTGACGTCAGATAGCAGTTCCCTGGTGACATGTGTACAGGTTAGTTCATCGACCTGAGATCGTCATTTGTCTCGTGTGAGTTTCCACTGTGCTTTGATTACTACCCTACCACGGCTTAAAGGAGTCGTGCAAACAGGTTTTAGTTGGGTACAGTCCCGAGCCACATGGAGGCAAGTGAGCGGATCGGCAGGGGATTCGTCTCTCCCGGTATTGGGAGTGAGGTCGCGCTGTGTCTAGGAGAGCCATTACACAAAGCCTTCGGCCGAGGCAGGAGATTTACTGGTAGGTATTCCAGTAGTATCTCAGGGTGTTCTGGGCTACACTCCGACACGACTTGTACCGCTTTTGGGGGTCTGCATTTTACCAACCCCCTAGGCCCGCCATGCGATGCTCATAGATGAACGGACTGGACTGTACAGATATTATCACTGACAGGCTCAGTAGGGTGTCAGGATGAGTTCGCTCATCGACCTCCCTTTTGATCAATACCTGGTAGCCCGTTACGTACGGCTAATACCTCTGACGTGTTAGTGGTTAAATCCACAGCCAAAGTATTGAGAGTCTTTAGAGTCCTCCACAGATAGTTTCTCAAGTTTCGGGCGAAACGTTGTAGAGGCCGTATGATATATGGTAGGGTCCGATCATATACGTGCAGTAGTGCACGGATCATGATCGGGCGGATCATACTAGTGGGCTTTGGTTTAAGCCGGATCCTAGTATTAGATTTGTTGGATTACTTTAGTCTCCTCGCATTCGCATTCGGTCGGAATGCGGATGCATGTATGTATATACAGGTGAGGAGTATCCTTGTGATCCGTCACGAGTTTACTTTAGATGTTGCCATATCTTTTTGTTGTAAACATTTGGGTTAATGTTTGCAAGTGGAAAATGTGAGTGGAAGTCATCATGAAGAGGTACAATCAATTAGGTGACTCATGGTCTCTTTTTTAGCACTAATGTCACTTAATTGATTGATTTGGGTGTTGAATTGATGGATGGAGAGAGAAAGGGCAGCCATGTATATGGTTAGCTCTTGTATTATTTCTACTCACTCTCTTATTATCAATTCAACACATGAAAAGAAAAGAAAAGAGTCTCTTCTTCTTCTTCTTCCTTTAGCTTACATCATCCACCAATGGCATCATCTCTAACCTCCATCCATACAATGGATGCAAGAGACAAAGTGATTACAAACATTCTCTACAACATCTTGGGCACGTCGGCTAGCACATTTCGTGCCCGAGTTGCTTCGGAAGAAGCGGGAGCCCGTAAAAAGAATCGATGATGTGGTGCCCTTTCCGACGAGGAGATCGAGACCGGAGATGCCGCGAGGAGCTTGGGATGGTGGCCAAAGACCGAAAGACACGGATCGATCGGTATAGCCTTTCTATCCCTTCTCTAGATAGCTAGTTGTAGGTTAATGGTTCGATCTGGGTTTTAAGCATACGATAGCGTCGGTTTCTAGTTTAGAAAAAATTTCGTTTCCGCATTTTGGCCTCGGAAAGACGGCCGGGGCGCTACCGTAGTTTTACATGGTATCAGAGCCACGCCATTAATCTTTACTAGCTTGCTCTAACGTATTTAAAATATCGATCGAACGAATTTTCTAAAAACTGCATTTCCAAGTCACAGTTTCTGTCGAATTTTTCCTGTGGTCAAAAAATTATTTGGTGTGCTACAGAAAAACAGGCAGGGTTTTTTAGGAGTTCTGTAAAAATTTGGTACCATGAGGCTACAGTGTTGCCGCGGAACCGCGGCCATACCTATGTTTTGGCCGCGGTTCCGCCGCAAGAATTTGTCATCACTGCACTAAATTTTGTACAGTAGTCTCTGACTTGGAATTGTGGTTTCTGGAATGTTTATTTTTGGCCCAGATTATTTTGAGTGCTGCAGTTGTGCTTGGGGGCCACTTCGGGAAATTTTGTCGATCGAAATTTTTAAATATGTTAGCTCAGAGTATTTACATTATATCTACGACCGTGAATGTCATTCGAGCTGTAAATCCTGTCTAATTGCTATAGCCCTTTTAGACGAATTTGCGAACGTGACATTCACGTTGATGTTCTGTGTTGTGCTGTGATGTTGCGGATTTGTCTGGTGGATAGCCTGGTGCAATGGTAGTACAGTTTGGTTGTATTTATGCATTTGATATTGCGGGGCGAGCGTCCGACATGTGGACTGCCGTCACTGCCTGTTTGTATATTATTCTTTTGGGGCACGACCGGGCTGAGGTCGATGTACCCGTTGTATATTTTACTTTTTGTACTAGGATTACCCCGCGGTGGAGTGCACGGATAGCCGAGTTCTAGAGGGCAACGGGCCCGCATCTCATGGCTTTGAGATGCAGGGGGCTTTACTCTAGAATTGGCGGGCTATTCGCAGCACTCGTAGGGGGGTACAGGTTGACCCAAGGAGGGGTGCTCAAGTTACCGGATTCCGTGAAGTGCTGGGTGGTCCATTCACGTTGTTGAAGGGGGCTGCCTCGCTTCAGGTTTTGGCGGATAACTTGCCGCGCCCATAGGGGTCTAGGATTTCATTGCACAGGCTATCCATACGACCAGGGGAATGTCGGGTTTCAGTAGCGGCTCTATGAAACCCGGAGATCCCAGATTATCTGTATTGATCTGTGATGCTTATTACATTTCTGTGATGTTGCATTTTATCACGCCATGAGCGAATATTATATATTGATATATATACTAGTAGATGTTGTATATGTTTTACACCAGCGCTAGTCCAGTCCCCGCTCTGTCGTTAGTTAAGTAACCTAACGGGTGATGACGGGACCCAGTGGTGAATGCGGATGGCATATACGTACATCGTATTTTCGTTCTTTTGTGGTGTGATTAATTGATGGGACTGCATTGATTCGGATCAATGCAAGCTAAACAAACCTATTCTGATGTTGTTGGAACAATTTTCAAAAGCTGTTATTGCAAAGACGTTCTCTTTTGTTTTGCACAGTGGTATTCGGTTATGAATATCCAGCATCTCAGTCGACGTGGCAAGGGCCGAGATCCCTTCACCGGGAGTGACCCCTTGGACAGAAGTTTGCGTCAGGGTAACAACCTCACTATAGCTGATTACTTTTTGCTTTGCATCGTGGTATTCAGTTGGAATATCCTGCACCTCATTCTACGGGGAAAGAGCCGAGATCCCTTCACCGGGAGTGACCTCTTTAGCAAAGGTTTTCGCCACTATATTTATAAAAAGTTATCCGGTTCCTTCAACGATATCAAGTTCATTACGTTAAAAGGTTTTTCACCAAAAACCTGCCGTAGCCCTCCGTCTTTTCAGATTAGTATTGCTTAGTATTCGCGCTACGTTTATCGTTGCTATTTGCCGAGGCGTAGTGTGCGGTAGCTCTGTAATGCTTTTCTGTCGCATGGATATGTGGATTGGTTAGGACAGTTGTAAGACTTTGTTGATTATTCATCAAGGGTCGTGTGGGTGAGTTTAACGCAATCAAGATAATGACGGGTTGAACTTGACTAGGACCTTTTGATTTGTTGATTATTCGTCAAGGTCACTTGGGTCCTAGGGGTAAAAATCACATCGGGAGTTTCTAAAGAAACTGAAACTTGCCAGATATGCGCATATCTTCTGAAGTGTAGTAACGTGAGTGGATTCCATCACCTTATCGTACGATGATAGTTGGATCCCGATTGCCACTGATGAGTTGGTTTACTTCTCGGGTGATCCCGACTAATTCTTCTTTCAGGTTTGGAGGAGAATTTGAGGTTACAGTGGGAGGTTCCTGATTGGATAAATTGATAACCATTCTGATCTAGGTTAGAGTGCATGCAGAGTGTTTCTTTTCTCTCTCTCTCTTTGGCAGCGACCATAGCCCGACCCTTGACTATGACTCAGTGACCAAGTTAACCGAACCTTCTTAAAACATTGGTTTTTGGATTGTCAGAGTTGCATACCTCATTGCCACTCCTACTCTTACCCTTTTCTCCAGGACACCTCGTATTATTACGAACATCCACTTCCATTGGATAAAACCATTGTATGGTTATATACAAACTCGAAGGAACTTGTTCCAGATTCGAGGATGGTTTCGGTTCTGGAGAAAATGAATAGGACTATTCAGTTGTCTTTTCCTTTTACCTTCTCTCAGGTTGCGAGTGCTCCTTTGATTAGGACAGTACACCTATTACGCTTATTGGATAGTCTTCTTCAAAACCATAGGCAGGTGCCGAACGGTGGGGAATGAAGAAAACCAATCAGCCTAACGATGATGTACAGAAGGTAATAAGTTAAGACAAATAAAGGGATTAGTAAGAGGGCAAAGTAAACTGCGACTGCTATTCATGACCAAACCAAGTATTTCATCGCCACTCCTACATCACCTTTGTATTTCTCCATAACACTCCGTATCACTACGAAAATCCACAGTTTATTGGATACTCCATCGTATGGTTATATACAAACTCGAAGGAACTTGTTCCAGTTCGGGGATAGATTCTGGTTCAGGAGAAATAGGAATAAGGTTTATTCAGTTGTCTTTTATCTTTACCTTCTCTCGGGTTGTGAGTGCTCCTAGGATTAGGACAGTACACCTATTACGCTTATTGTATAGTCTTCTTCCAAACCATAGGCTGGTGCCGAACGGTAGGGAAGGAAGAAAACCATTTAGCCTAACGAAGGTGTACAGAATGTAATGACTAAAGACATATAAAGGGATTTGGAAAGATGGCAAAGAAATATACGGTTATAGTTGTGAATCTGATAATGGAAGAGGCATTACTAGGAATACCCGGATCCCCTTCGAAACATTTACATGTTTCAGTTTCACTGTGTATTGTTAAAAGAAAACTGATTTCCCAATTAGTCCTTACTCCAGAGTATGTATTTACCAGATTTGATTCTCACATCTGTATGGTTTTACAGATGATGAGTGGGAGTAAGTTATTGGGAATTGGGTGATCATCCTCATTATATCGGGATTCGTTGTAATTGGTGATATTTGAGAAAATCGCCTGGGTTGTTTGCCGGACGGCAAATATTTGGTTTTGAATATCCGTTATAATGCACCAATTTCAAATTGATATATCTGTACGTTTATTTTTATAAAGTGAGATATAACTTTTTGAAATTATGTCTATGACATTTACCTATATCAGTGGATGGTTAGGTAAGGAGCATTAAACAGCGGTGTAATTTTTCTTAACCATAAATACAGTTTTCAACCTACGAAACACAGGGAATGAGTTATAAGACTCAAGGGACTTATACAGAGTATTGTACGTTGTCCAGTGTCCATTAGGACAGAGGGGTTGGTACTCGTACTATATTCTGTTTACTTGTGACTTCTCTAGTTCTTAGACAAGTGTTTCGTAGAAATACAAGGTCTAAGTTTTGAGAAGTTATAGGTATATGAATAAAGTAGAGAACCAGGTATTGAAAGTATCGGGATTCTTCAAGGTGATCGAAGATGTGTATACTTGTGTATGGTATTCAGTTGATAGTAATGATTATGAGAAACTTGTTTCTTTTTCAGGTTACTCATATCTGGATGCATTCCTAAGTTGAGTAACGCTGATCGGCCTCCTTCCATTTAGTTGACATGCGCTGGAGACAGCTGCATGATTTGAATCTGGTTCCAATTAAATCAGTGCCTCTGTTTCTATATTGGATATAGAACGGTTCATATCTTAATGGTGTTAAGGTACGGGGAGTTGTTCGATTTATGCTTAAAACCAGACTCTGGATAACTCAAGGCACGTTTCTGTTATGGCTGTTTGTGGGTTGACCCGGGCTATGACGAGGGTTAACTTTCTACCATCTGGAAGATCAATAATGATATTGTTTTTGACTCGCCACAGTTTTAATAAAAATGGATTTTTTCAGAAAACAGCAGTGGGAGTATGGTAGAACTAGAAGTGATTCCAGAACCGCAAACGATTACTGAAAATTTGATAAGAACCTAAAGATTCAATCTGGATTGACATTCCATTGGCCACTCCGCAGATATGGTGAGTAACCTCAGGCACTCGAGAGGTATTTCGGTAAGCTCAAAGACGGTGACAAGGAGGTTCTTGTTTATCCAGACTTGCCATTACTGTTGTTCCAGACTGTGAGATCTAGCAGGAGGATGAGTATGTAAGTGCACGGCAGCGCCCCGGCCATCAATCCGAGGCCAAAATGCGGAAACGAAACTTGTACGAAACTTGTAAACCGGCACCACCGCGCACTAAAATCCCGGATCGGGCCATTAACCTAACTCTAGCAAACTAGAAAATGAGTAGAGAGCTATACCGAGCGATCCGTGTCCTTCGGTCTTCGGCCTCCACTCCGATCTCCTCGTGGAATCTCCGGTCTTCATCTCCTCAACAAAACGGGCACTACATCGCCGGGTTCTTTTACGGGCTCCCACCACTGGACCGAAGCAACTCGAGCACGAAGTTGGCGACTCGACGTGCCCAAGGATGCTGTAGATGAAGTGCAGAATAATTTGACTCTTGGGGTTTAAGTTGCCATTTGATGGAGAAGAAAAATGAACTTTGGAGAGGTGTTGAGAAATTTTCAAGCAAGCAAATGAGATGAATGATTTTCCCTCTCCCAAAAATGAAATTTCCCCCTCACAAAATGTGGCCGGCCTCACTAGAATGGGAGAGTCCAAGAATATGTTGGAGATAGTGCCCTCAGAGTCAATTATTGGATCACAGGCACGTGATTGCAATGATTGAGGGAGGACCTGTCCCAGTAGGACAGTCTTAATCAAGATGATAGTATGCTATCTGGTTTATCTTTATCATCGTGTACTGCTTTAGGTAACCTTACGAGTCGCTATTACACGTTGATAGAGCCCCTAGGATTCTTGCTTGACCACCAGCAGTATGAGGGCGATCATATACGTGGGAGCTGGGGTCTATAAGCACATCCTTAAAAGGTCCCTAGTCGTGGGAGTTTCGAGACAGGGCATCGATACTCCGGAGTAGACTAGTGTATACAGTCGAGACCCCGACGAGGGGCGGTGGCCGGTCTCACAAGCCACTGATGTCAGTTGGTTCATCTAAGATGTATACAGGTGCTCATTGGGTTATGAGTACAACGGACAGGACTTGCCGGGAGCCTGCTAGTTGGTATTATACCTGACGTCAGATAGCAGTTCCCTGGTGACATGTGTACAGGTTAGTTCATCGACCTGAGATCGTCATTTGTCTCTTGTGAGTTCCCACTGTGCTTTGATTACTACCCTACCACGGCTCAAAGGAGTCGTGCAAACAGGTTTTAGTTGGGTACAGTCCCGAGCCATATGGAAGCAGTGAGCGGATCTGCAGGGGTTCGTCTCTCCCGGTATTGGGGGTGAGGTCGCGCTGTGTCTATGAGAGCCAGTACATGAAAAGTCCTTGGCCAAGGCATGAGATTTACTGGTAGGTATTCCAGTAGTATCTCAGGGTGTTCTGGGCTACACTCCGACACGACTTGTACCGCTATTGGGGGTCTGACTTTTACCAACTCCCTAGGCCCGCTATGCGATGCTCATAGACGAACGGACCGGACTGTACGGATATTGTCACTGACAGGCTCAGTAGGGTGTCAGGATGAGTTCGCTCATCGACGTTCCTTTTGGTCAATAGCTGATAGCCCGTTACGTATGGCTAATACCTCTGACGTGCTAGTGGTTAAATCCACAGCCATAGTATTAACGAGTCTTTAGAGTCCACCACACACACAGTTACTCAAGTTTCGGGCGAAACGCTGTAGAGGCCATATGGAGATATGGCAGGGTTCGATCAGATACGTGCGGTATTGTACGGATCGTGATCGGACGGTTTTTACTAGCCGGCTTTGGCTTAAGCCGGATCCTAGTATTAGACAGTGTAGTTTTGTCTCTTTGCATTTGTGTTCAGTGGGAATACAAATGCGGGCATGTATTTGCAGTAGCGGGGTTTTCCTGTAATTTATTACGGGATCAGTTTTCTGAAGTTGCCAGTTTGCATTCCGTTCCGGCCAGTTTTCTTTTGTTCCTTCACGGCCGGAGTTTCTGATGGAGGGGGTTATTTGCAGTTTGCAAATAACTTATTTGTGGAGGGGTTTCTTGCATTTGTGCCTTCATAATCATGAGATTCTTTTTCTATCTCATCCATTGCTTTATTTATGATGGTTGGTGAAAGGATGTGAGCTTGAAATTGGTGTGACCATTTTCTCATATATTTATTCCCTTTCTTCTCTTGATAATGATTCATTCATTTTTCTCCACCATTCTTGAATGGCCGGCCACTTTGAGAGGGGAGAGAGAGAGTTCATTTTTGAGGAAGAAAAATATTCATCTCATGCTTGCTTGCTACAAAATTTCTTACATCTCTTCAAAGTTCATATTGATTCCTCCATCAATGGAAACTTCTTGACCCCAAAAAGACATGGTTTCTACACTTGCCTACAGCAAATCTTGGACGCGTCGGCTAGCCAACTTCGCGCCCGAGTTGCCTCGGTCCAGAGGTGGGAGCCCGTAAATGAACCCGACTACGTGGTGCCCTTTCCGACGAGGAGGTGACGGACGGAGATTCCGCGGCAGATCGGAGTGGAGACGAAGACCGAAGGACACGGATCGCTTGGTATATCTCTTCACCCATCTTTTAGTTTGCTAGTAGCTAGGTTAATGGCCCGATCCAGGTTAAAAGTGCGCGGTGGTGCCGGTTTACAGTTTTTGTAAAGTTTTCGTTTCCGCATTTCCGGCGTCGGATCGACGGCCGGGGCGCCGCCGTGCACTTACATTGGTATCAGAGCCACGCCATTAACTTAGCCTAGCTTATTCTTACGTGTTTAGAACTCGATCGAACAATAAAACCCCAAAAACCGTATTTTTCCTTGCATCTGGTTTCTGTCGAAATTTTTTTAGCTCCAAAAATTTTTTCAGCTCCAAAAATTTTTTCAAGTTGTCGCAGAAACATGTGCAGGGATTTCTATGAACACCGTAAAAATTTGGTGACCTAATCCCTCAAGAGAGCTGCGGAACCGCGGCCATAACCCCACTTTGGCCGCGGTTCCGTCGCAGTAATATAGCTTCATTGCACCAATGTTTTTCAGTGGGTCCAAGTCTGTGAAATAGGGATTTTGGGATATTCTTTTTGGGTCCAGATTTTCTGTGAGAGCTACAGTAGTTCTTGGGGCCCACTTTGATAAATTTGTTCGATCGGATATTTTAAACATGCTAGTTCATAGTATTTACATTATATCTGCGACCGTGAATGTCATTTGATCGGTAAATCCAGTCTATCTGCTATAACCCTTTTAGACGGATTTGCGAACGTGACATTCACGTTGATGTTCTGTGTTGTGCTGTGATGTTGCGGATTGGTCATGGGGGATAGCTTGGATGCAATGTTAGTACTTTTTTGTTTTATATGTACATTTGATATTGCGGGGCGAGCGTTCGACATGTGGACTGCCGTCACTGCCTGTTCGTATTATTCTTTTAGGGCACGACTGGGTCGAGGTCGATGTACCTGTTGTATGTATATTTTACTTTCTGTACTAGGATTACCCCGCGGAGGGGTGCACGGATAGCCGGATTCTAGAGGGCAACGGGCCTGCATCTCATGGCATTGAGACGGAGGGGGCTTCACTCTAGAATTGGCGGGCTATTCGCCGCACTCGTAGGGGGTATAGGTTGACCCAGGAGGGGTGCCCAAGTTACCGGATTCCGTGAAGTGCTGGATGGTCCATTCACGTTGCTAAAGGGGACTGCCTCGCTTCAGGTTTTGGCGGGTAACTTGCCATGCCCGTAGGGGTCTACGATTTCATTGCACAGGCTATCCACACGACCACGGGAACGTCGGGTTTCAGTAGCGGCTCTGTGAAACCCGGGGATCCCAGATATCTGTATTGTTCTGTGATGCTGGTTACATTTCTGTGATGCTGCATTTTTTATCATGCCTTGAGCGAAAATTATATATTATATATATACTAGTAGATATTGTATATGTTTTGCATCCGCGCTAGTCCAGTCCCCGCTCCGTCGTTAGTTATCTAACCTAACGGGTGATGACGGGACCCAGCGGCGAATGCGGATGGAATATATGTACGTCATTATTTTCGTTCTTTATTGGTGTGATCAATTGATGGGACTGTAAGTCGATGTACAACACCCCACGACTTGCGGGGAGGCGGAAATATGAAAAACGATCTTGTTTTAATGCTAAACATCGACTAACCGCATGAATCGAAGCTAAACGATAACTAACATCAAACATAGAAGTTAACAACTACTATGTAAAGGGATTATACCTAAAAAACCGTGTCCTTCGTCTTTACGAACTCCACCTCCTCCTCGGCCTTCTCGAAGTAGTAGACGATCCACCCGAGAGCTTTACTCCAAGCTTAGCCTCTAAACTTGAGGCAACTAAACATTTTAAGTGCTAATCAAAGAAGCTAGGTGAAATAGAGTGAGGGTTATGGTTTAATAAGTCTAACTAATCCTTGTACTCAACACATGAGAGGGGAGGATTAGGGTTTGAAGAGGGAGAGCTTGAGGAGAGAGAAGGTGAAGATAATAATGAAGTGAGAATAATGAGTTATGATAATATATATCAAGCATTTATTTTTATCAAGAAAAGAAAAAATATCAATTTAACAACCATGCTTGATAATATCTAGTGATGATTCATCTCCATGAGTCATTAAGCATTTATGATGCATTAATGACATGGATGAATCATCCATATGACTCACTAATCACATTCATTGTATATGCCACCTAAACCCCCTTAGTCACCACCGTCTAAAAGCTTCTCGCGCAATTACGAGAACGCCCCTCCTTTCCGTAAAAATACGGAAAAACTTTAGACTGTATAAATCCAATAACCGGATACCAGTAACTGGCTTAAACCAAAGCCGACTGGTAAAAACTGTCCGAAAGTCATACGTGCGTAAACACACGTATGCGTCCGAACCCTTGTCGTAAAACCATACGACCTCTATATCGTTTCTCCTGGAGTAGGGAAACTCTCTGTGTGGGACTCTAGAGACTCGACTACTACGCTGGCAGTGGGTTTAACCACAGACCGCAAGCGGCACTAGCTGTACGTAACGGTCCCCAGGTAGATATCGATAAGAAGGCCGATGAGGAAACCCATCCGAACTCCTACTGAGTCTGATGTGACAATCTCCGTACAGTCCGGTCCGTTCGTCTAAGACTATCACATATCGGGCCTAGGGGAGCGGCAAGCGTCAGTCCCCTAATAGCTGTTAGTAATATGTATGCCCTAGAGGCCATTACTGTACATAGGATGTATATTGTAGTGGATGCTGGGACATATATAGGGAGGACTTTCTTGCTCGACATGATAGTATACTATCTGGTTGAACTTTACCTTAACGTGTATACTGATTGTCTCTCTGTTACATGTAGGTAAAGCCCTTAGGATGTGTGCTTGACTACCTGGACTATGATGCAGATCATACTAGTGGGGACATGGTAGTCCATAAGTACATCCTTCAAAGTCCCTAGTCGTGGGTGTATCGAGACGGGGCATCGATATACCAGAGTAGACTAGCATATACCTTCTCGACCCATAAAGATGGGCGATGGATGATCCCATATCCATTGGTGTTTGACATAAGAGATGATATACGGGTGCTCAGTAGAGACTGGGTACACTGGACGGACTCGCCGAGAACTCCCAGATGGTATTATACCTCACGTCAGATGGCAGTTCTCTGGTGACACTGGTACAGAGTAGTCTGTTGACCCGAGATCGTCATAGAGTCTTGTGTGGTTCCCACTGTGCTTTGATTTCCATCTTACCACGTCCAAGAGGGCGTGCAAAACGGTGGTTTTTGGGTACAGTCCCGAGTCACATGGAGGCAATGAGCGATAGGAGGGGATTCGTCTCTCCCGGTATAGGGAGTTGATGTTGCGCTGTGTTCGATTGGCTATAACAGGAAATCCCTGGCCAGGGTTGCTGAGATTTACTGGTAAGTGTTACCTGTAGTTTCTCGAACAGTTATAGACCTCATATCGACACGACTTATCGAGCTATTGGGGTCTGACGTTTACCACCCCTAGGCGAGATATGCGACATATCAGACGATCAGACCGGACTGTACGGTAGTGTTACTGGTCGGATTCGCAGGAGTGTGAGCGGGCTTGCTCGTCGATCTTCTGATCGCTCAATACCCGGGTGGCCGTTACGTTTAGCAGGCCGCTTGCGGCTTGTGGGTGTTTGATATGATCATCGCCTGCTGCCGGCGTATTGACGAGTCTTTAGAGTCCTATACAGAGGTTTCCTGGCTCAAGCGAAACGAAATAGGAGCGCATATGAGATATGTGCGGGACCGAGAATAATGCATGTATGTGATACCGTATTCCATTCTCGCGATGAATGTATCGAGTGGTTGTATGCGATATAACCTAGTTATCGATTCAAGCGTTGATTCGATAAGCCGATACATTGTATACTAGTCGGTTGTGTGCGACATGACCGGATCATTGAATCAAGTGTTGATTTAATGATTTAATGTATAATTATATATTTGATATATTACTTTGCATTAACTAGTAATGGTTCACATTAAATGGATTTTCTCACTTGGATTGTGCAAGTTGTATATGTGATATACTTTTATGCACATGTTTGTATCATGTTTGATGATGCATATTAACTTGGTTAAGTGTAAAGATTAAACCATGGTTTACTTAATGATTAGGGTTTTGATTATCTTATTCATTTATTTATATATATTCATTTTGGAAATTATTTAAGGACGGTGGCTTATTTTGTTTTATGTTGAAGTTTCTTGAAACTTTGATCAAGTCAACCATTCTTATCTCTTCCTTAACCCTAACCATCATATCTAACCATGGTCCATTCTCTACACTAAACTAAGGTTAATATTATGATAAGAATGGATTTTATTTTCTATTCTATTATTCTTATCATAACAATATTCATCTTCTTCATCTTCTTCTTCACTGAAGAAGCTTGAGGTCATCAATGGTGGATTGATGATTTGAGTGAGAAATCCAATTCTAAAGTCTACCCACTTCCTATTTCTTCATCCTCTACCTCTTGCCAAGTAGTAGAGTGTGTTTCCTTCACAAGTTTCTTGACTTGGTGAAGTGAGAGCTTGATCTTGCGATGCTTCGACGTAGATCATCTTCGGCATGGACATCGACGACCTAGCTCGCTTATTCTCCGATGAAGTCGACGCTAGAGCCCGGATTCTTTTTGGACAGCGGAGAGGACTTCGTTGCGGAGCTATGGAGGTGGAGCACCGGATCTACAAAGGTTGTATTTCCGATTCTCATAGTTAAGTGTTAACTAGTTAGCTTTTTCGCCTAGTTTTCTAGCAAACGATCCGTAGTCGGGTCTCTCGGCACCTAGATTTTTTGAATTTGGCATGGTCGATGCCTTGTGAGACCTCACTAGAGTGCCTAGGAACCCTACAGTGGTATCAGAGCCTAGCTAGAGCCTTAGGCGAAGTCCAGACGGAGTTTGAAGTCCGAACGAACCCGAAAACCCATTTCTAACATGCTCTCTGTCCTTTTTTGAAAACAGTGAGTTTTTCCAAATTAAAAATTGCTAAAAAATTCAGCAGGAAAAAATAAGAATTACGGTGCAAAAATTTTCTGGTGAACAGTAAATTTCGCGGCGGATCAGCGGCCTAAGCATGGCTTATGCGGCTGATCAGCGGCCACTTGATGACGTCAGCCCTGTTCCTTTGCACAGTAATTCCTAGTTCAAAGAGCTGAGTTTTCTGGGAATTTTTAATATTTATTCAAGAGTTGAATTTTTCTGCTGTGTTTTTGGGGATTCGGTGTTTCGATCGGAGTATCAAATTTTGTCTGTGTGGCTTTCCGGATAAATTTTAGAATATGTTAAAAAGTTCGACCGGATATAAATTCCCAATTTTTCCCCTGTCGGGAAATTTCCAAGTGTTGGATTTTTCCGTAGTTTAACGACGTTCTAAGTAGTGCAAGTAACACGATGGTCCCTCTAGAAGACAACAAACCTTAACTCGATTATGTGACCGTCTTGAACTGCCCTTTGAACCTTCGGGTTTGGGGCAGTACGGCGTGCCACATGTGAGGCGTTGGCTTGACCCTTCTACGGCTGGACCATTGGTACTGAGGCACGAACGGAATGTTGTTAGACTTGTTTCATGTGTTGATCTATATCGGGAAAACTTGGGTGTTCGATTGTTCGATCGGAAAGTTTAACATTTTCTGTTTATCCGGAATGGGATAGAATAATTGGAATTCACAATAAGTTATGAGATAACTGAATGAATATTATAAACATAGCAGTTTAGTCTCACTTGAACGGTTGCCACGGAATTTTGATGTGATCAAAAGTCCGTCGCAATCACGTAGCGTACGCGGATACTCGCCGGGTAAACTTAATAGACAGCCTCACGCCATTGCCCCGACCAAGTGACTGTAGGAGAACCCCGTCGCCGAAAGCATCCGTCCGGGTGCTCGCGGTGGCGGTGTTCCGCCTTGGTGCACTTCGTCGACGGTATCGGGGGTGCGGCCGCCTACTGAAGTTTGCGACGAGCATTCGATCAGGATGTCGGGAATCTTGTTGAATTGCCCGACTTGATATTGAAAAGAGTTTTCGATTTTGAGACTAAAATGCGGGGTTTATAATTGTTAGGCATGCGATGTCTAAAGAATTCATTTGGTCAGGCATGCGATGTCTGAAGAGATTGCGGATTCCAACTGTTGTAGTTTTACACTTTCTTTTCTGTGACCGTAAGTGTAATATGTGATATCGCCGGTTTCGTTGCTATATGTCAACGACAATTGGGATGCGCATGTTTACTTATGTTGATGACATGTGATGTTATGTGTTGCTGGATATGTTATATTGGATCGTCGTGTTTGAATAGCCGGGGGTTTTTATGTGAGATGAGTGTTTTTCATTTTCATTCATGTAAAAACTTGTATGTAATATTCTTTTATTGGGGCACTTCCAGGTTGCGGAAGTTGTCACCGTTTGTATATTATTTACTTTTCCGCACTAGGATAGACCCAAGGAGGGGAGCACAAGTAACCGGGTTCTGGAGTCCAGTGGGAGACCAACTCGAGGAGTCGAGTCCGGGTCTCCTAACTCCAGAATTGGTAGGGTTGCTTGCCGCTCTCGTAGGGGTCTAGGGGTGTGGGTTTGGCTATTCATCGCGACCGTGGAATCCGTGTTTTATACTGGCTCGTATTGAAAACACGGACGTCCAAGTATATCCAATATTTCATATGTTTCTTCTGCTGCGATATCTGTGATGTGATCATGTGATGTTCTATGATAGATACAGTATATAGTATATATGATATATTATATAGACGTTACTTATGTTTTACACCCGTGCTAGCCCTGCCCCGCTCTGTCGTTAGTTACCTAACCTAACGGTGCACGAGGGGACATCGAGGCGAATGCGGATGGCATAAGTGTACGTCGTATTTATCTGTGATGTTTAGGTATTTAAATGATGGGACTTCATTAATGTGATTAATGAAAATTAAAAGAAACCTAAGATGTTGTAGAATCGAATTTCAAAATAAAACAGGTAGCTACAGTTCTTTCTTTGCACAGAGGTATATATGATATATCCTGCACCTTATTCGATGAGGAAAGGACCGAGATCCCTTCACCGGGAGTGACTCCTTTAGCAATAACTGGCAGATGCTACACACTCAGTTTGTATTTTGATTGCTTTTAAGTGTTTTTGCTTTGCACAGTGATATATATGATATATCCCGCACCTCATTCGACGAGGAAAGGACCGACGATCCCTTCACCGGGAGTGACTCCTTTAGCAAAACTAGAAAAGCCTCAAAAGCACTCCATTTTAAAATTCATTCGATCCTACAACGATATCAAGTTCATTACGCAATAGGTTTTCAGAAAAACCTGTCGTAGCCCTCCGTCATTTCAGATAAGTAGTAGTTAGTATTCGTGCTACGTTTGTTGGCCTGCGTCAAGGCGTAGTGTGCGGTAGCTAACTGGTGCTTATCTGCATAAGCATATGATGTGATTGGATTAGGGTAGTCGTGCGACTTTGTTGGCCTGCGTCAAGGGTCGTGCGGGTGGGTTTAATTCAATCAGGAAATGACGGGTTGAACTTGACTAGCGCACTATGGTTTGTTGGCCTGCGTCAAGGTCATAGGACGCTAGGGGCAAAATATTATCGGGAATTTCAAGTTTTGAGATTTGCAATGAGATTGCATACCTTCTATGAGATAGTTGGATCCCGATACCCGCTGCGAGTAAGAGTTACTCCTGGGAGAGTTTTATACATTACAATTAGCCGATCAAGTAGGTGTCTAGAAAGGTGTTAACGAGGTTACGCCTCTGGGAAAACGAGGTTTACATTAATTAGGTTCGTGCGAAAGCACGGGGGACCTCCCTCAAAGTACCGACACTGGCCTGGCTGAAAGATTGGCGAACTTGTAGTGTGTAATTAATCCCGGCTAGTCTTTCCTTTTAGGGTTTGAAGGAAGATTTGATAAAAAGCAGTGGGAGCCATCCTGATTAGATAAAATAATAACCAATCTATTCTTGACAGAGCGCACGCTGAGTGTTTTCTTCTCTCTCTCTCCAGGTAGCGATCATATCACGCCTTAATCAAGATAATAATACGGAATATTGACCGAACCCGCTTGTTATACTGAGCTGGGGAACGTTGATCCCGCTCCAACTTATAATTGTTATAAGATAGAGCAGGAAATAGGGGATTACCAGAATTCCCATGCCGCCCAAACGAAGAGAGTGCATGCTGATGCATCATCTTCGGGTGTGTTCATTATACAGAACTGTTTCTCAGTATTCTTTACGTCCTGGGTATGTAATACCAGATCAGGATCCCAGATATGCAATCTGTTACATAGGGCTACAGATAGGTAGAGAACTGAGAACGGGTGATAAGTTTCATGAGGCAGAAAACGGGGCAAATGTTGCAGCCAAGTCTGTTGGTCACTGTCACCCTGTATTACAGTACATTGATTCTGAACGAATGTTATTAGATACCGAACCTGATATACAAAATCATATCTATCTCTTTATTAGTAAAGAAATGATAAAATTTTGTATAGTTGGATAATGTTTTGAACATTTCCTATATCAAAAGTTGATCGGTTCAGGCACGTTATCTAAAAGCATTAATGTTCTAAATCAAACTACAGTTCTTAGTATACGGAACACACACAAGAGGAAGAGTTCAGAAATGAACGAATCCTTCTTGAGGCATTGTAGACTAGGTCATATCAATGCGACCCGACTAGCTGAAGTTACATGTAGATGCATATTTAAATCAGTTTGAATTTACATCTCATGAAACTTGCGAGTCATGTCACAAAGATAAAATGACCTCAGCTCTGTTTATTGGAAACAGAGAAAGAGTTAGTGAACTCTTGGGATGATACATGTTGATGTATGTAGGTCCCCTGTCTACATATGCCAGGACTGGTTCTTTATACTTCATTACATTCTCTGATAATCTCTTTAGATTCAGACATATGTTCCTGTTGAAACACAAGTCCGAACCTTTTGAGATATTCACAGAATATAAGTTAGAAGTAGAGAACCAAAACGGGTAAAAGTATTATGTCCTTTGATGTGATCAAGGAGGAGAATACTTGTGCACGGAAATCCTGAACTATTCTAAAGGAGAATGAGATTCTCTCTCAGCATTACTCCTCCGAATACACCATAGCACGATGGTATATCGGGGCGGAGCAATCACACCCTATGTGATAAGGTGTGCTCTATGATGAGTACTACTGAGTTACCTAATTCCTTTAGGGAGTTATGCACTTGAGAAGTTGCATACCTATTGAATAGGGTTCCAATCAAATCAGTTGCCTACCGCTTCATATGTGATATGGAAAGGGAAGAGCCCATATCTTAAGTTGGTTAAGATTTGGGGTTGTCCGGCCTATGTCTGAAAGCAAAATCCGGACAAGCTCGAGGTAAGGTCTGTAATGTAGAACTGGAAAAGTTCCAGCTATACGAACTACAGCAGATGATTTGATAGAACCAAGGGATTCAGTAGATACCAACGAACCTCAGCCTCTCCGCCGATCTAGTAGGGTTCCTCACCCACCTGAGAGATACTTCGGTTTCTCTATGACAGTGGGAGCGAGGATTGCATCATGAGATGATGACCCAACTAGCTTCGAGCAGGCCATCAGGAGTAAGACTCTGTAAGAATGGCTGGATGCTTAGCGATCTGAGATGGAATCCTTATACACCAACAAAGTATGGACTTTGGTTGCAATATCTGAAGGGTTAAATCCCCATCAGGAGCAAGTATATCTTGAGAAGATTGCTTGGTGTAGATGGAAAAGTTGAGACTTTCAAATCTAGACTTGTTAAAGGTTTGCATCATTGACCAGATATGGATCATAATGTTAAAACCTTTTCAAGTAACTATGCTTAAGTCTATCCAGATCCTACTTGTCACGGCTACATACCATGACTGCGATATCTGGTGGTTGGGTGTCTTGACTGCTTTTCTAAATGATGATTTAGAAGAGAGCGTCTATAAGTACACAGCCAGAGGGCCTCGTAGACAGTGGGAGCAGCGGAAACGTGTGCAAGATGTTTTATATGATAAAGCAGGCATCGCGGAGTTGGAACATCTGTTTTTGATGAATTAGTCAAAGAGTTTGACATCATCAAAATGGTAGATGAACCTTGTATAAACAAAAAGGTAGTAGGGAGTATGGTGACGATCCTCGTAGAGTACGTGGATGACATACTCTTGATGGGGAAGGAGTTTCCTATGCTACGCTCGATCAATCTCCGGTTATCACAAGGATTCTCCACATAGGATCAAAATGATACCTCCTAAATCCTGAGTTTTAGATCTATGAGATAGACTTAATTGGATGTTAGGATTCTCACTAGTTGTAGTGAGACGGTATCAACCGATCCTGGGGAGAATCACTGGAAGTGTTCCAGGGTGATAAAGACGACTGGGTGTCAGACACAGGCATTGTCTTTACCCTCAGTAAAGGGACGGTATGGTGGAAGAGTTCCAAGCTAGATACCGTGGCATACTAGACGATAAAGGTTGGATACATCGCTACTTAAGATGCTACCAAAGAGGCTGTTTGGGTGTATATTAGTTCATGAGATGAACTACGTTCCTACCATTGTGTGACAGTGGAGTTGTGGCTTATGCCAAGGAACGCCGGTCCCATCAGTGATCCAGACATATTCTAAGGCAGTATCACTTGATCATGGAGATGGTTGATCTCCAGGGAGATCGAGGTTAGGAGAGTAGACTCAGAGGACAACACAGCGGATCCACTCACAAAGGCCTGTTCCCAGAGAGAGACTTTTATGGGATGGTTGAGTATGAGATACTGCAACCACTGCTATCAGATGGCCCTAGTGCAAGTGGGAGATTGTTAGTAATATGTATACCCTAGAGGCCATTACTGTACATAGGATGTATATTGTAGTGGATGCTGGGACATATATAGGGAGGACTTTCTTGCTCGACATGATAGTATGCTATCTGGTTGAACTTTACCTTAACGTGTATACTGATTGTCTCTCTGTTACATGTAGGTAAAGCCCTTAGGATGTGTGCTTGACTACCTGGACTATGATGCGGATCATACTAGTGGGGACATGGTAGTCCATAAGTACATCCTTCAAAGTCTCTAGTCGTGGGTGTATCGAGACGGGGCATCGATATACCAGAGTAGACTAGCGTATACCTTCTCGACCCATAAAGATGGGCGATGGATGATCCCATATCCATTGGTGTTTGACATAAGAGATGATATACGGGTGCTCAGTAGAGACTGGGTACACTGGACGGACTCGCCGAGAACTCCCAGATGGTATTATACCTCACGTCAGATGGCAGTTCTCTGGTGACACTGGTACAAAGTAGTCTGTTGACCCGAGATCGTCATAGAGTCTTGTGTGGTTCCCACTGTGCTTTGATTTCCATCTTACCACGTCCAAGAGGGCATGCAAAACGGTGGTTTTTGGGTACAGTCCCGAGTCACATGGAGGCAATGAGCGATAGGAGGGGATTCGTCTCTCCCGGTATAGGGAGTTGATGTTGCGCTGTGTTCGATTGGCTATAACAGGAAATCCCTGGCCAGGGTTGCTGAGATTTACTGGTAAGTGTTACCTGTAGTTTCTCGAACAGTTATAGACCTCATATCGACACGACTTATCGAGCTATTGGGGTCTGACGTTTACCACCCCTAGGCGAGATATGCGACATATCAGACGATCAGACCGGACTGTACGGTAGTGTTACTGGTCAGATTCGCAGGAGTGTGAGCGGGCTTGCTCGTCGATCTTCTGATCGCTCAATACCCGGGTGGCCGTTACGTTTAGCAGACCGCTTGCGGCTTGTGGGTGTTTGATATGATCATCGCCTGCTGCCGGCGTATTGACGAGTCTTTAAAGTCCTACATAGAGGTTTCCTGGCTCAAGCGAAACGAAATAGGAGCGCATATGAGATATGTGCGGGACCGAGAATAATGCGTGTATGTGATACCGTATTCCATTCTCGCGATGAATGTATCGAGTGGTTGTATGCGATATAACCTAGTTATCGATTCAAGCGTTGATTCAATAAGCCGATACATTGTATACTAGTCGGTTGTGTGCGACATGACCGGATCATTGAATCAAGTGTTGATTTAATGATTTAATGTATAATTATATATTTGATATATTACTTTGCATTAACTAGTAATGGTTCACATTAAATGGATTTTCTCACTTGGATTGTGCAAGTTGTATATGTGATATACTTTTATGCACATGTTTGTATCATGTTTGATGATGCATATTAACTTGGTTAAGTGTAAAGATTAAACCATGGTTTACTTAATGATTAGGGTTTTAATTATCTTATTCATTTATTTATATATATTCATTTTGGAAATTATTTAAGGACGGTGGCTTATTTTGTTTTATGTTGAAGTTTCTTGAAACTTTGATCAAGTCAACCATTCTTATCTCTTCCTTAACCCTAACCATCATATCTAACCATGGTCCATTCTCTACACTAAACTAAGGTTAATATTATGATAAGAATGGATTTTATTTTCTATTCTATTATTCTTATCATAACAATATTCATCTTCTTCATCTTCTTCTTCATTGAAGAAGCTTGAGGTCATCAATGGTGGATTGATGATTTGAGTGAGAAATCCAATTCTAAAGTCTACCCACTTCCTATTTCTTCATCCTCTACCTCTTGCCAAGTAGTAGAGTGTGTTTCCTTCACAAGTTTCTTGACTTGGTGAAGTGAGAGCTTGATCTTGCGATGCTTCGACGTAGATCATCTTCGGCATGGACATCGACGACCTAGCTCGCTTATTCTCCGATGAAGTCGACGCTAGAGCCCGGATTCTTTTTGGACAGCGGAGAGGACTTCATTGCGGAGCTATGGAGGTGGAGCACCGGATCTACAAAGGTTGTATTTCCGATTCTCATAGTTAAGTGTTAACTAGTTAGCTTTTTCGCCTAGTTTTCTAGCAAACGATCCGTAGTCGGGTCTCTCGGCACCTAGATTTTTTGAATTTGGCATGGTCGATGCCTTGTGAGACCTCACTAGAGTGCCTAGGAACCCTACAATAGCGGTATAAGTCGTGTCGGAGCGAAGCCCATTACACCCTGAGAAACTACTGGAACCTACCAGCAAATCTCGCTTGCTCTGGCCAGGGACTTTGCGTAATGGCTCTTTGACACAGCGCGATATCAACCCCCAATACCGGGAGAGACGAATCCTGTCTAACCGCCACTGCCTCCAAGTGCTCGGGACTGCACCCAACTGCTACCTGTTTGCACGACTCCTTTGAGCCGTGGTAGGGTAGCAATCTAAGAACAGTGGGACACACTCGAGGCGAAGTAGCAGTGTCAAGTCTGCGGACTATGCTGTACTCATGTCACCTGGGAACTGTTCACTGACGACTGGTATAAAACCAACCAACAGTTCCCTGTGAGTCCTGTCCGATGTACTCGTAACCTAACGAGCACCTGCATACTATCTCCAGTACGACATACTGACGGCTGTGGGACAGACCATCTCCCTAACTGGGATGAGAAGCGTACACACTAGTCTACTCCGGAGTATCGAAGCCCTGTCTCGATAATCCAACGACTAGGGACCTGAATAAGGATGTGCTTGTAGACTACCCATCCCCCACTAGTGTGACTGCCATCACAACGCTGGTAGTCAAGCAAGATCCTAAGAGCTCTATCAATACGTATACTCACATATTAAGATAGAAAAAACCAAGTAGCATACTACCATGTTTAGCAAGACTGTTATATACATGTGAATATCCCAAGCTTCCATTAAGTAATATACAAACTAGTATGATACAATAATGGCCCCTAGGGCATATACACTAACAATCTCCCACTTGCACTAGGGCCATGTACTGGCATATCGAAGACCGATGATCTCGAGTAGCCTCTCGAACTGAATCTGAGGTAGGGCCTTTGTGAATGGATCAGCAATGTTCTCTTCAGAAGCAACTCTCCGAACCTCGATCTCCTGACGATCAATGATCTCCCTGATCAGGTGATACCGCCTTAAGATGTGTCTGGACTTCTGATGGGACCTTGGTTCCTTTGCTAAAGCTATAGCTCCGTTGTTGTCGCAATACAGAGGTATTGGATCAACTATGGTAGGAACCACCTGAAGTTCTGTTAGGAACTTCTTCATCCAGACTGTTTCTTTTGCGGTATCGCAAGCAGCTATATACTCCGCTTCCATCATCGAGTCAGCAACGGTGTCCTGCTTGGAGCTCTTCCAGCACACCGCCCCTCCATTGAGGGTAAAGACATAACCCGACATGGACTTGGAATCGTCCTTATCACTCTGGAAGCCGGAATCAGCAAAGGCCTCCAACCTGAGGTCTTTTCCGCCGTAAACCAAGAACATCTCCTTAGTCCTTCTCAGGTACTTGAGAATGTTCTTTACTGCTATCCAGTGCTTCTCCCCTGGGTCTGACTGATACCGGCTTACCACGCTCAGTGCGTAAGCTACATCTGGTCTGGTGCACAACATCGCATACATTATAGAGCCTACCGCAGAAGCATAGGGTATAATAGACATGCGTTCCCTTTCCAAATCAGTCTTGGGAGACATCTCTTTGGAGTTCCGTGACAAGCCGGTAGATTACCGCGCTTAGAATCTTCCATACTGAATCTTTTCAGTACAGTGTCGATATACCTGGACTGCGAAAGTCCCAACATCCTCTTAGATCTATCACGATAGATCCGGATCCCCAGAATGTAAGAGGCATCACCAAGGTCTTTCATGGAGAACCTGTGTGACAAGAATCCTTTGACAGATTGTAGCATAGGAATGTCATTTCCTATCAATAGAATGTCATCCACGTACAAGATGAGGAATACGACACTTCTGGCTACAACTTTACTATATATGCATGGTTCATCTGGATTTTTGATAAAGTCATATTCTTTGACTGTTTCATCAAAACAGATGTTCCAACTCCGCGATGCCTGCTTTAGTCCATAAATGGATTTAAGCAGCTTGCATACTTTCCTGCTGCTCCCACTCTGACTGAAACCCTTTGGCTGATCCATATAGACGCACTCTTCTAAATTTCCATTCAGAAAAGACGTCTTTACGTCCATCTGCCAGATTTCATAATCATGGAAGGCAGCAATAGCAAGAAGGACCCAAATGTATTTGAGCATAGCCACTGGAGAAAAAGTTTCGTCATAGTCCAAACCAGGTCTTTGACGAAAACCCTTTGCAACAAGTCTAGCCTTATAGGTTTCCACCTGTCCATCTATACCAATCTTTTTCTTGAAGATCCATTTGCATCCTATGGGTTTTACCTCATCTGGAGCAAAGTCCAAAGTCCATACTTTGTTGGTGTACATGGACTCCATTTCGGTCCGCATTGCATCTAGCCATCGTACCGAGTCGCCGCTCTGGATGGCCTGCTGGAAGTCAGTAGGTTCATCATCATCTATGATGCAATCCTCTCTATCCCCATCTATGAGAAAACCGTAGTATCTCTCAGGCGGATGAGACGGCCTACTACTCCTGCGGAGGGGTGCGGGAATGTCCTGTTCTTCTTGAACTACCGGTTCTACCAAACTTTCAATATTAGTTTGTGGTTCTGGAATTTCTTCCAGTTCTATTTCGCTCCCACTTGATTCCTTTTCTAAAAACTGATGTTCTAGAAAATGGGCATTACGAGAAACAAATACCTTTTGTTCCTCTGCATAATAGAATAGATATCCCCTGGAGTTCTTTGGATATCCCACAAACTTACACTTTACTGATCGTGCCTCGAGCTTGTCCACATGCTGCTTTTTAACAAAAGCTGGACATCCCCAAATCTTTATATACTGTAGATGGGGTTTCTTCCCGCTCCACATCTGATATGGAGTGGTAGGCACAGTCTTGGTAGGAACCATGTTCAAAAGATATGCTGCTGATTCTAGCACATAACCCCAAAAAGATCGCGGTAACTCAGCATTACTCATCATGGATCGTACCATATCCAATAGGGTTCGATTCCGTCTCTCCGATACACCGTTGTGCTGTGGAGTGTATGGAGGAGTAAGCTGAGAAAGAATTCCTTTCTCTTTTAGGTAACCTAGGAACTCGGCACTCAAGTATTCACCACCTCGATCAGATCTAAGTGTCTTGATACTTTTGCCGGTTTGGTTTTCTACTTTATTCTTATACTCTTGGAATTTCACAAAAGCCTCGGATTTATGTTTCATCAGATAAATGAATCCGTATCTTGAGTAATCATCCGTGAAAGTAATGAAATAGGAAAAACCACCTCTTGCATGCGTAGACATTGGACCACATACATCACTGTGTATGAGTCCTAAGAGCTCGCTCGCTCTTACTCCTTGTCCAGTGAATGGAGTCTTTGTCATCTTTCCTTTGAGACAAGATTGACAAGTGTCATAAATTTGATATTCGAACGAGTCTAAATATCCTTCTCTATGCAACTTAGTCAACCTTCTCTCATTGATGTGACCCAGTCTACAATGCCATAAGAAAGCTTTATTTAAATCTGGAGACTTTCTTTTTAGTGTGTTCTGGACATTGAAAATTTGGAGTTGGTTTAAAACATATATACCGTTATTTAGTGTACCGGACCCAATCAAACCATGATTAAGGTGGATGTTAACAACATCTCTTACAAACGTGAAATCATAACCTTTATTTGATAACAAGGAAACTGATATGATATTACACGTTAAGCTTGGTACAAAAAAATAGTTATGTAAAACCAAAATGTGTCCACTCGTCAATCCTAGGTGATAATCCCCGACGGACGCAGCTCCCACGCTAGCTCCGTTAGCAACCTTTAGGGTCATATCACCTTCCTTCAGCACTCTACGGTTTCTCAGTGCCTGCAATGAATTGCAAATATGAGATCCTGATCCGGTATCCAATACCCAGGAAGTAGAGTTGATCGACAGACAATTCTCAATTACAAATACACCTGAAGTCGAAGCCACAGCTTGCTTCGGTTCCTGGTTCTTGGCGTTCCACGCCTTGCAATCCTTTTTCCAGTGCCCTTTCCTGTGACAATGGAAGCACTCATCCTGGCCTACTACCGGTACCGCAAACTTTTTCTTTCCCTTCCCTCCCACCTTACTAACACCTCCTCTAGGTTTGGTGGCGGCCTTCTTCTTCCTTCCTTTGGCCCTAGCCTTGGACCCGGAAGAAGATGCACCGCTAACAAACATAGCGGGTGTTTCCCTTGTCTTCTGCAAGGTGCCCTCTGCACTCCTTAACATGTTCAGGAGTTCCGAAAGTTCAACTTCTTTTCTTTGAATGTTGAAGTTCAGGATAAACTGGGTGTAGGTGTGAGGAAGGGACTGGAGAATAAGGTCTGTATAGAGCTCATTATCCAAAGTCGTCCCAAGGTCTGCGAGCTCTTCAATATAGCCAATCATCTTTAGGACATGTTCTCCTACTGATGACCCGACAGCCAACCTCGCTCGAAACAAGTTCTTAGAGGTCTCGTATCTTGCTATACGAGATTGCTCTCCATAAAGTTCCTTTGTATGGAGAAATATGCCATCTAGGTTCATATCCTTGTGCCTCCTCTGATGTTCATTGTTTATCGAGGCAAGCACGATGCACTTGGCTTTCGCGCAATCTAAATCCCAGGTTTTGCGGATTTCCTTATCCGCATTACTGGATTTGGGACCAGGGACAGCAGGTGCCGTAGCGGTGAGGACGTACCCCAGTTTGTCATAGGTCAAAGCCATTTTGACATTCCGCAGCCAATCTTTATAGTTTGGCCCTGTCAGTATATTTTTCTCTAAAAGTAACTTAAGTCCAGTCATTTTCAAGGTCGCTGCAAATAGGAGAGAGAGAAGAAAACTCTTTAGCATGATGCTCTTGCAAGTTTAGAGTGGTTTTTAGTTTATCTAAACTGGATGGCTCCCACTGTTTCTCGAATCCTTCCTCAAACCATAAAAGAAGAATTAGCCAGGACTATTCTCACCGTACAATACTTGCTTAACCGTTCAGCCAGGCTAGTGTCGATACTTCGAGGGAGGTTTTCCAACGCTTTCGCGAAGTTCCTTAATTAAATAACCTCTTTTCTCTGGGGGCGTAACCCCGCTGACACCTTTCTTGACACCTACTTGGTTTATAGCATTGATCGTTAAGTGACGAATATCCTGATAAGTAGCATATACTCACAGTAGGATCGGGATCCAAATATCATTGTATGCTAATGTTGAAGGAATCCTACCAACATTCATCAAACTCCATATGGTATGCAACTCTTTGCAAATTTCAGTTTCTTTAGAAATTCCCGATATATATTTTTGCCCCATGCTCTTATGACCTTGGCGTTAGGTCAAAATGTCATAAGTCACATGTCAAGTTCTACCCATCATTATCTTGTCAATTTGAACCCATCCGTATATATCCTTGACGTTCGGCCAAAATGATAATACGACTGTCCCAAACTAACTCATCTATCTATGCAACAAATGAATACCCAGTAGCTACCAAACACTATGCCTTGGCGTTAGGTCAAAATACATAGCTTGAATACTACTGAATACCCAGATGAAATGACGGAGGGCTACGAATGGTTTTGGCGAAACCGTGAACGTAGTGAACTTGATATAACCGAAGGAACCTGATAGCTTTTAAAAGGAGTGGTTAAAGCTCCGCATTTAAAAATATCTGTTTTTAAAATTAACCGAGTGGTTTCTTTTAAATTGTTCCAACGATTAAACTTTTTGGTTTATTTTCTTTGCATTATAAATAATGCGTCCCATCATTAACCTATCATTGCAGAAAACAACGAAAATACAACGTCCTCTTATGCCATCCGCATTCGCCACGGGGTCCCGTCATCACCCGTTAGGTTACTTAACTAACGACAGAGCGGGGGCTGGGCTAGCGCGGGTGTAAAACATAAGTGACGTCTAAATAGCTATCATATATAGATATTGTACATTCGTCAGACACAATAATAGGCATTCCAGATCACAGATGAACTTTATTGGATTTGCAAACAATCCGTGTTTGTTTTGAGCCTGCAACAAAAGACGGATTACACAGTTGTGATGAATAGCCATTACCCCACCCAAGACCCCAACGGGTACGGCAAACTACCCGCCCGGCAGTTTGTGCATCCCACCTTAGGTCTGTCCTAGGAGCAAAAACAGTAAAATGAAATAATACAACGGTGGCTACAACCGCAACCTGGATGTGCCCCACAAAATAATATTACAACAAATTGCATTTACATCAAATGAATTAAATAACAACCCATCACATAACCCCGGCTATACATCACAACAGTCCAACACAGTTCATATCCACAAACAGTAAAAACCATTACAGAAATGTGCAACCCCCTGCCAACCGACATACTAGCAGTTAGGGGAGGTTTACGAACACATTATACAAACACAGATATAATCCAACAAGCAAATACTGTATAATTTCGATCGATTAAACACTTTTAATTTTGCTCCAATACTTCTCTGTAAATCTGAAACCTGAGCAAAAATAAAAACTTCCAGAAAATACCAAATATCACAGAGAAGCAACACAGGAAAATTGGGTTCCTGAATCGCCAACTCGGCGGCGGAATCGCGGCGAATCGGTGGGATCCGCCGTGGTTCCGCGGCGCTTTAGGCGATTCAGGGGCCCAATTTTCTTGGGTGTTCTTCTACTGTCTTTTCAAGCTTTCTGAACCTCCCTGAAAAATTTTTGGACTTCATTTAAAAATCGACAGAAACTTATGATTTCGGGCTTTTCCGGTTTCGTTTTTTCCGTTCGAAATTCATACAAATTTGCAAGTAAGTTATTTATTGTTTAGCGAGGCTTTGATACCACTGTAAGTCGATGTACAACACCCCACGACTTGCGGGGAGGCGGAAATATGAAAAACGATCTTGTTTTAATGCTAAACATTGACTAACCGCATGAATCGAAGCTAAACGATAACTAACATCAAACATAGAAGTTAACAACTACTATGTAAAGGGATTATTCCTAAAGAACCATGTCCTTCGTCTTTACGAACTCCACCTCCTCCTCGGCCTTCTCGAAGTAGTAGACGATCCACCCGAGAGCTTTACTCCAAGCTTAGCCTCTAAACTTGAGGCAACTAAACTTCTTTAAGTGCTAATCAAAGAAGCTAGGTGAAATAGAGTGAGGGTTATGGTTTAATAAATCTAACCAATCCTTGTACTCAACACATGAGAGGGGAGGATTAGGGTTTGAAGAGGGAGAGCTTGAGGAGAGAGAAGGTGAAGATAATAATGAAGTGAGAATAATGAGTTATGATAATATATATCAAGCATTTATTTTTATCAAGAAAAGAAAAAATATCAATTTAACAACCATGCTTGATAATATCTAGTGATGATTCATCTCCATGAGTCATTAAGCATTTATGATGCATTAATGACATGGATGAATCATCCATATGACTCACTAATCACATTCATTGTATATGCCACCTAAACCCCCTTAGTCACCACCTTCTAGAAGCTTCTCGCACAATTACGAGAACGCCCCTCCTTTCCGTAAAAATACGGAAAAACTTTAGACTGTATAAATCCAATAACCGGATACCGGTAACTGGCTTAAACCAAAGCCGACTGGTAAAAACTGTCCGAAAGTCGTACGTGCGTAAACACACGTATGCGTCCGAACCCTTGTCGTAAAACCATACGACCTCTATATCGTTTCGCCTGGAGTAGGGAAACCCTCTGTGTGGGACTCTAGAGACTCGACTACTACGCTGGCAGTGGGTTTAACCACAGACCGCAAGCGGCACTAGCTGTACGTAACGGTCCCCAGGTAGATGTCGATAAGAAGGCCGATGAGGAAACCCATCCGAACTCCTACTGAGTCTGATGTGACAATCTCCGTACAGTCCGGTCCGTTCGTCTAAGACTATCGCATATCGGGCCTAGGGGGGAGGCAAGCGTCAGTCCCCTAATAGCGGTATAAGTCGTGTCGGAGCGAAGCCCATTACACCCTGAGAAACTACTGGAACCTACCAGCAAATCTCGCTTGCCCTGGCCAGGGACTTTGCGTAATGGCTCTCTGACACAGCGCGATATCAACCCCCAATACCGGGAGAGACGAATCCTGTCTAACCGCCACTGCCTCCAAGTGCTCGGGACTGCACCCAACTGCTACCTGTTTGCACGACTCCTTTGAGCCGGGTAGGGTAGCCATCTATGAACAGTGGGACACACTCGAGGCGAAGTAGCAGTGTCAAGTCTGCGGACTATGCTGTACTCATGTCACCTGGAAACTGTTCACTGATGACTGGTATAAAACCAACCAACAGTTCCTTGTGAGTCCTGTCCGGTGTACTCGTAACCTAACGAGCACCTGCATACTATCTCCAGTACGACGTACTGACGGCTGTGGGACAGACCATCTCCCCAACTGGGATGAGAAGCGTACACACTAGTCTACTCCGGAGTATCGATGCCCTGTCTCGATAATCCAACGACTAGGGACCTAAATAAGGATGTGCTTGTAGACTACCCAGCCCCCACTAGTGTGACTGCCATCATAACGCTGGTAGTCAAGCAAGATCCTAAGAGCTCTATCAATACGTATACTCACATATTAAGATAGAAAAAACCAAGTAGCATACTACCATGTTTAGCAAGACTGTTATATACATGTGAATATCCCAAGCTTCCATTAAGTAATATACAAACTAGTATGATACAATAATGGCCCCTAGGGCATATACACTAACAGGGACTGCGTTGATTCGGATCAATGCAAGATAAACAAACCTATTCTGATGTTGTTGGAACATTTTTCAAAAAGCTGTTATTGCAAGGGTGTTCACTTTTGTTTTGTATCGTGGTATTCAGTTGGAATATCCTGCTCCTCAGTCGACGAGGCAAGGGCCGAGATCCCTTCACCGGGAGTGACCCCTTGGACAAAAGTTTGCGTCAGGGCAATAACTTCACTATAGCTGATTATTTTTGCTTTGCATCGTGGTATTCAGTTGGAATATCCTGCACCCCATCCTACGGGGAAAAAGCCGAGATCCTTCACCGGGAGTGACCTCTTTAGCAAAGGTTTTCGTCACTATATTTTAAAAGCTATCCGGTTCCTTCAACGATATCAAGTTCATTACGTTAAAGATTTTCGCCAGAAACCATTCGTAGCCCTCCGTTGTTTCATATGGATAGTCAATAGTATTCAAGCTGTGTATGTTGGCCAAAGTCAAGGCACAGTGTTTGGTAGCTGTTGGGTATTCATATGCAGCATAGATAGATGCGTTGGTTTGGGACAGTCGTACTACTATTTTGGCCAAAGTCAAGGGTATGTACGGGTGGGTTCAAATTAACCTGGACAATGATGGGTAGAACTTGACATGTGACTTATGATATATTGGCCAAAGTCAAGGTCATAAGAGCATGGGGCAAAAATCCACATCGGGAGTTTCTAAGGAAACTGAAACTTGCCAGATATGCGCATACCTTCTGGAGTGTGATGACGTGAGCAGATTCCGTCACGTTATCATGCGATGATAGTTGGATCCCGATTCCCACTGATGAGTTGGTTTACTCCTCGGATGATCCCGGCTAATTCTTCTTTCAGGTTTGGGGAAGAATTTGACGTTACAGTGGGAGGTTTCCTGATAGATAAAGTGGTAACCATTCTGATCTAGGCTAGAGTGCACGCTGAGTGTTTCTTTTCTCTCTCTCTCTTTGGCAGCGACCATTAACCCGACCCTAGACTATGACTCAGTGACCAAGTTGACCGAACCTTCTTTAACACTGGCTTTTGGATTGTCAGAGTTGCAGACCTCATTGCCACTCCTACTTTTACCCTTTTCTCCAGGACACCCCGTATTACTACGAACGTCCACTTCCATTGGACAAAACCATCGTATGGTTATATACGAACTCGAAGGAATTCGAGGATGGTTTCCGGTTCTGGAGAAAACGAATAGGACTATTTAGTTGTCTTTTCCTTTTACATTCTCTCAGGTTGCGAGTACTCCTTGGTTTAGGAGACAGTACACCTATTACGCAAATTGGATAGTCTTCTTCCAAACCTTAGGCTGGTGCCGACCGGTAGGGAATGAAGAAAACCAATCGGCCTAAACGGTGTACAGAAGGTATTAAGTTAAGACAAAGAAAGGGATTAGTAAGAGGGCAAAGTAAATTGCGACTGCTATTCACGACCAAACCAAGTATTTCTTCGCCAATCCTAAATCACCTTTGTATTTCTCCAGGACACTCCGTATCACTACGAAGATCCCAAGTTTATTGGATACTCCATCATATGGTTATATACGAACTCGAAAGGAACTTGTTCCAGTTCGGGGATGGATCCTGGTTCAAGAGAAATAGGAATAAGGTTTATTCGGTTGTCTTTTATCTTCACATTCTCTCGCATTGCGAGTGCTCCTAGGATTAGGGCAATACGCCCATTATGCTTATTGGATAGTCTTCTTCCAAACTGTAGGCTGGTGCCGAAAGGTAGGGAAGGAAGAAAACCATTTGGCCTAAAGGGGTGTACAGAAGGTAATGACTAAAGACATATAAAGGGATTTGGGGAGATGGCAAAGAATTATACGGTTACAGTTGTGAATCTGGATAATGGAAGAGGCATTACTAGGAATACCAGGATACCTCATTGAAACATTTCAATGTTTCAGTTTCACTGTGTACTGTTAAAAGAAAACTGATTTCCCAATTAGACACTTGCTCCAGGGTATGTATTTACCAGGTTTGATTCTCACATCTGTATGGTTTTACAGATGATGAGTGGGAGTAAGTTATTGGGAATTAGGTGATCATCCTCATTATATCGGGATTCATTGTAATTGGTGATATTTGAGGAAGTCACCTGGGTTGTTTGCCGGTCGGCAAATATTTGGTTTTGAATATCCGTTATTATGCACCAATTTCAAATTGATATATCTGTACGTCTATTTTTATAGAGTGAGATATACCTTTTTGAAATTATGTCTATGGCATTTACCTATATCAGTGGATGGTTAGGTAAGGAGCATTAAACAGCGGTGTAATTCTTCTTAACCATAAGTACAGTGTTCAACCTACGACACACAGTGAATGATTTACTAGACTCAGGGGACTTATACAGAGTATTGTATATTGTCCAGTGTCCATTAGGACAGAGGGGTTGGTCCTCGTACTATATTCGGTTTACTTATGACTTCTCTAGTTCTTAGACAGGTGTTTCGTGGAAACACAGGGTCTAAGTTTTGAGAAGTTATAGGTATATGAGTAAAGTAGAGAACCGGATATTGCAAGTATCGGGATTCTTCATGGTGATCGAAGATGTAGATACTTTTGTATGGTATTCAGTTGATAGTAATATTTAAGAGAACTTGCTTCTCTTTCAGGTTACTCATAATTGGAAGCATTCCTAAGTTGAGTAACGCTGATCGGCCTCTCTCCATTCAGTTGACATGCACTGGAGACAGCTGCATGATTTGAATCTGGTTCAATTAAATCAGTGCCTCTATTCTTGTATTGGATATAGAACAATTCATATCTTGACATTGTTAAGATACGGGGAGTTGTCCGGCTTATGCTTAAAACCAGACTCTGGACAACTCAAGGCACGTTTCTGTAATGGCTGTTTGTGGGTTGACCCGGGCTATGACGAGGGTTGATTTTCTACCATCTGGAAAATGTTAGTGTATATGCCCTAGAGGCCATTACTGTATCATACTAGCTTGTATATTACTTAATGGAAGCTTGGGATATTCACAGTTGTATATACAATCTTGCTCGAAATGGTAGTATGCTACTTGGTTTGTCTCTGCTTTAATATGTGCATGTGTTTCTTTTAGCATATTGCTGGTATACATATTAGTAGAGCCCTTAGGATCTTTGCTTGATTACCAGCGTTGTGATGGCGCTCGCACTCGTGGGAGCTGGGTAATCTATAAGCACATCCTTATACAGGTCCCTGGTCGTTGGACTATCGAGACAGGGCATCGATACTCCGGAGTAGACTAGCGTATGCGCTTCTCATCCCAGTGAGGGAGACGGTCTGTCCCACAGCCGTTAGTACGTCGTACTTGGGATAGTATGCGGGTGCTCGTTAGGTTACGAGTACACTGGACAGGACTCGTCGGGAACTGTTGGTTGGTAATATACCTATCGTCAGTTATCAGTTCCCAGGTGACATGAGTACAGCTTAGTCCGCTGACTTGACACTGTCACTTCGCCTCGAGTGTGTTCCCACTGCACTTTGATTACTACCCTACCACGGCTCAAAGGAGCTGTGCAAACAGGTAGTTTTTGGGTGCAGTCCCGAAGCACTTGGAGGCAGTGACGGTTAGACAGGATTCGTCTCTCCCGGTATTGGGGGTTGACATCGCGCTGTGTCTAGGAGAGCCATTACACGAGTAGTCCCTGGCCAGGGCAAGTGAGATATACTGGTAGGTTTCCAGTGTTATCTCAGGGTGTTCTGGGCTACACTCCGACACGACTTGTACCGCTATTAGGGGACTGACGTTCACCGCCCCTCTAGGCCCGCCATGCGATGTATCAGACGAACAGACCGGACTGTACGGAGACTGTCACATACAGGCTCAGTAGGAGTGCAGATGGGGTTCACCTCGTCAGTCTTCTTATCGACATCTACCTGGGGACCGTTACGTACAGCTAGTGCCGCTTGCGGTCTGTGGTTAAACCCACTGCCAGCGTAGTGTCGAGTCTTTAGAGTCCCACACAGAGAGCTATTCGCCTTTAGGCAAAACGAGTAGAGGTCGCATGGTTTTGCGACAGGGTTCGTTCGCATCCGCGCACTTGTGCACGTTTGCTGTCCGGACAGTTTATACTAGCGGGCTTTGGTTTAAGCCGGATCCTAGTATATGATTTGAGATTGGTTTTTCTCATTGTGTTCGTGTTCCTCGGATCACGAATGCGGGTGCGTATGCACAGTTGCTTGAGATTGGGGGAGAGGACCTTGTTTAGGGTTAATGGCCTTTGTCATTTTATTAACCCTATTGATTTTGTGTGGATTATTGTTAATTGATAATTAGCTTAATTATTGTGCATGGTTGTTGTTGACAATTTGACTTCATTGACTTGTTGACCATGTTGACAACTTGACCATAATCATTTCATTTGGAAGATGCTCTTTGATCTTTGCAAAAATGAAATGATAATGGTCAATTCATGATTTATCATGACAATTTTCAAGCTAATTATCTAATTAAAATTATCCTCACATATTAGTGAGAATGGCTCACTATTTTCTCATTCTATCATATCTTTTCTCTCTCTTGCTCATCCTCTCCCTCAAGCTCTCTCCCTCTCATGTGTTGAGAAACAAAAAGGGCTTGAGAAAAACCCTCTCTTGATCTTCTCTACTCACTTCTAGGGTTCAAGTCTTAGCATTTCTTGCACTCTAGTTACTCCTAGCTTGGAGTTGAAGCTAAAGGTGGTGGCTTTCGGGTGGATCCTTCTTTGACGGGAGAAGACAAGCAAGGTGATCCTTTTCTACCATACCTAGGAGCAAGGAGAGAAGGACTAAAGACCAAAGGTATAACCTTTCTTCACTTAGCTACTTTGTAGTTAGGGTTAGCTAGTTTATGTTTAGCAAAGATCCTCACAAGCATAGTCCATGTTGCCTAAGTCATTAAAAATCCGATTTTTATTATGTTTTCCGCCTCCCCGTAAGTACCGGGGTGGGCAACACGGACTTACAGTGGTATCAGAGCCTAACTAAACTCAAACTAGCTAAGTAGTTAAGTGTAACGAAGTTCGGAACCGGAAAAATCACAAAACCAAATTTTTACAAAATCCAAGTTTCTGTTAAAATTTTTCCTGCTCGAAATGAAAAACTGTACACATGTAAAATCGTCTCAGGGTTTTGTGAATACACCCAAGAAAAACGATACCCTAATTCCCTCAAGTCGCCGCGCTTCCGCCGCATGAAGTAGGTATATGCGGCGGAACCGCCGCGGATTGTGGTTATCGGCGCATCGTTTTTCGTGCAGAGTGTGTTGTTGTTGGTTTTGGGATTTTTAGTATATATTATATGTACCCAGATTCTACAGAAAAGAAATTTCTTTTTGGGGTCCTATAATTCCGTATTTTTCCGAACTTCACTGCACTTTAACTATATCGGTTATATCTGTAATGCTTGCATGTATTGAACGTCGGCTAATCGCTATAAGACGATTAGTCGGGGTTATACATGATCTGTGATTGTTGGTTTGTGGATATGAATGGATTGGATTGTCGCGGGTGAATAGCCGGGTTGGATGTGAGATGAGCGTTATTTTCTTTCATTCATTTGTAACATGTAAATTGATGTAATAATATTCTTTGTATGGCCGCACAACCGGGTCGGGGTTGTAGCCGTCATTGTATAATTCTTTTTACTGTTTTTGCTCCTAGGATAGACCCATGGAGGGGGTGCACAAACTACCGGGTATCTCGAAGTGCCGAGTGGCCTACTCACGGTGGTGAGGGAGGTTGCTTCGCTTCGGGTGCTTGGCGGGTAGTTTGCCGCACCCGTAGGGGTCCTTGGGTGGTGTATTGGCTATTCACCGCGACCGACCGTGTAATCCGCTTTGCGTTGCAGGCTCGAACGCATTGCGGATTCCTAGTATATCCAATGTATTCATCTGTGATCTGTAATGTCTATCATTGCTATATATTTATATATAATAACTATTTAGGCGTTGCTTATGTTTTACAGCCGCGCTAGCCCAGCCCCCGCTCTGTCGTTAGTTAAGTAACCTAACGGGTGATGACGGGGCCCCGTGGCGAATGCGAATGGCATAAGCGTACGTCATATTTTGGTTGTTTTCTGCAATGGTAGGATTAAATGATGGGACGCATTAAAAGAACTAATGCAAGAAATAAACCAAGTAAAAGTCGATTGGAACACTTTGAAAACCACTCGGTTCTTTTCAAAACTAAACTTTTAAACGCGGAGCTTGAACCACTCCTTTTAAAAGCTATCTCGTTCCATCGATTAGATCAAGTTCACTACGTTCACGGTTTCGCCAAAACCATCCGTAGCCCTCCGTCGTTTCGTATGAATATTCAATAGTATTCAAGCTATGTTTGTTGACCTTCGTCAAGGCATAGTGATTGGTAGCTGTTGGGTGTTCATATGTAGCATAGATAGATGCGTTGGTTTGGGACAGTCGTACTACCTTGTTGACCTTCGTCAAGGGTATGTACGGGTGGGTTCAAATTAACCTGGATAATGACGGGTAGAACTTGACATGTGACTTATGATTTGTTGACCTTCGTCAAGGTCATAAGAGCATGGGGCAAAAATCCACATCGGGAGTTTCATAAGTACTGAAACTTGCTAGCGTTGCATACCATTTGGAGTGTGATGATTCTGGTAGGATTCCTTCGGTTTTATCACGCGATGATATTTGGATCCCGATCCTACTGTGAGTATATGCTACTCCTCGGGAAAACTCTCACTTAACGATCAATGCTATAAACCTAGTAGGTGCCTAGAAAGGTGTTAGCGGGGCTACGCCCACAGGGAAAAGAGGTTACTTAATTAAGGAACTTCGCGAAAGCGTTGGAAAACCTCCCTCGAAGTACCGACACTGGCCTGGCTGAACGGTTAAGCAAGTATTGTACGGTGAGATTGATCCCGACTAATCTTTTCTTTACGGTTTGAGAAGGGATTCGAGAGACAGTGGGAGCCATCCTGTTTAGATAAATTAAAAACCAATCTAAACTTGCAAGAGCAACATGCTAAGTGTTTTCTTCTCTCTCTCTTAATTGCAGCGACCCTGTGACCACACCTAGGTTACATCTAGATAAAAAGATGACTGAATCTAACTGTTTTGAACTGGCAAAGGTCTGTCCAGATGTCCATTACCCAGGACAAGCTGGGACACCTCTTAACTGATCCAACCCCTGCCGTCTCAGGTCCAGTTTCCCCTGTCACGGATATTGATATTCGTAGGACATCGGAAAAAGTCTGTGCGAAAGCCAAGTGCCTCGTGTTAGCCTCAGTTGATGGTATATACCAGAGGCAGCACGAGAAGATGGACTTAGCTTCTATCTTCCTCCATAACAAAGTTTTATATGGAGAGCAATCTCGTATCGCAAGATATGAGACCTCGAACGAATTGCTTCCAGCGAGGTTGGCTATCGGGTCATCTGTAGGGGGCAACGTCCTTACAGAGACCAGCTCTATTGAGCTCTCGGACCTGAAGACCACGTTGAAGAACAGGTCAGATGCTGACTCAGTTCAACAGTCTCTGTCTACTACCCTAAAGGAAACTAGGGAAGTAGAAAGAAAGGGAAGGGCAGAAGTTTCAGGAACAGATGTAGTAAAAGAAGGATGTTCCTATTGTTACGGGAATGAACATGGACAGAAGGATTGCAGGGCTTGTAAAGCCAGTAGCCAGAATTCGAAGCATGTTGTGGCTTCGGCTTCGGGTGTGTTTGTGATTGAGAACTGTATGTCAGTTAACCCTACTTCCTGGGTATTGGATACCGGATCAGGATCTCATATCTGTAATTCATTACAGGCTTTGAGAAACCGTAGGGTTATCAGGAAAGGTGATATGACTCTCAGGGTTGCTAACGGAATGAGCATGTATGCTGAATCCGTAGGGGAATATCATCTAGGACTGACAACTGGGCAGATATTGATTCTGCGTAACTGTTTTTATGTACCAGGTGCGACATGTAATATCATATCTGTATCCTTAATTTCTAAGGAAGGATATGATTTTACTTTTGTAAGCGATGTAGTTAACATCCACCTAAATCAAGTTCTGATTGGGTCAGGTACATTACAGAACGGTATATACGTACTGAATCAAGCTCAGATCTTCAGTGTCCAGAACACACTTAAAAGAAAGTCTCCGGAAACAAATCAGGCTTTCTTATGGCATTGTAGACTGGGTCACATTAATGAGACACGGTTAACAAAGTTACATAAAGAGGGATACTTGAATCCGTTTGAGTATCAGTCTTATGCCACTTGTGAATCTTGTCTCATGGGAAAGATGACAAAGACTCCGTTCACTGGACACGGAGAAAGAGCAAGCGAGCTCTTGGGACTCATACACAGTGATGTGTGTGGTCCAATGTCTACACAATGCGCGAAGTGGTTATTCATACTTCATTACTTTCAACCGATGATTTCTCTAGGTATGGGCATGTCTTCTTGATGAAGCACAAATCCGAGGCCTTTGAGAAATTTCAAGAATACAAGAATGAAGTTGAAAAACAAACAGGCAAAAGTATCAAGATCCTAAGATCGGATCGAGGAGGAGAATACTTAAGTGCCGAGTTTCTGGGCTTCTTAAAAGAGAATGGAATTCTCTCTCAACTTACTCCCCCATACACACCACAACACAACGGTGTATCGGAAAGGAGGAATCGAACCCTATTGGATATGGTTCGTTCCATGATGAGTAAGGCTGAGTTGCCGCGATCCTTCTGGAGTTATGCACTAGAAACAGCTGCATATCTCTTGAACAAGGCTCCCACCAAGACTGTGCCTACCACTCCATATCAGATGTGGAGTGGGAAGAAACCCTGTCTCAAGTACCTTAAGACATGGGGATGTCCAGCTTTTGTAAAAAAGCAGCATGCGGACAAGCTCGAGGCACGTTCAGTACTGTGTAAGTTTGTGGGATACCCGAAGAACTCCAGGGGGTATCTTTTCTATTCCGCAGAGGAACAAAAGGTTTTTGTTTCTCAGCATGCCCACTTCTTGGAAACTGAATTTTTAGAAAATCAGATAAGTGGGAGCGCAATAGAACTGGAAGAAATTCCAGAACCACAAGCTATTACTGAAAGCTTGGAAGAACCAGAAGTTTCAAGAGAACCGGATATCCCAGCGCCACTCCGCAGAAGTAGTAGGCAGTCTCATCCGCCCGAGAGATACTACGGTTTTCTCATTGACGGGGATAGAGAAGACTGCATCCTGGATTGTGATGAGCCTACTAGCTTCCAGCAAGCCATTCAGAGCGTCGACTCGGTAAAATGGCTGGATGCAATGCGGACCGAGATGGAGTCCATGTACACCAACAAAGTATGGACGTTGGACATTGCTCCAGATGGGGTAAAACCCGTAGGATGCAAGTGGATCTTCAAAAGGAAGATTGGTGTAGATGGACAGGTTGAGACCTATAAAGCTAGACTTGTAGCAAAGGGTTTTCGTCAAAGACCTGGTTTGGACTATGACGAGACCTTTTCTCCAGTGGCTATGCTGAAATCCATTCGGATCCTACTTGCCATTGCTGCCTTCCACGATTATGAAATCTGGCAGATGGACGTAAAGACGGCTTTCCTAAATGGAAATTTGGAAGAGTGCGTCTATATGGATCAGCCGGAGGGATTCAATCAGAGTGGGAGCAGCGGTAGAGTGTGCAAGTTGCTAAAGTCCATCTATGGACTTAAGCAGGCATCGCGGAGTTGGAACATCTGCTTTGATGATACTGTCAAAGAATTCGACTTTATCAAAAACCCAGATGAACCATGCATTTACAGTAAGATTGTAGGGAGAACTGTGGTATTCCTCGTCTTGTACGTGGATGACATTCTCCTAATAGGAAATGATATTCCTATGCTACAGTCAGTCAAAGGATTCTTGTCGCAGAGGTTCTCCATGAAGGACCTGGGTGATGCCAACTACATTCTGGGGATCCAGATCTATCGTGATAGATCTAAGAGGATGTTGGGACTTTCACAGTCAAGGTACATTGACACCATACTGAAAAGGTTCAGTATGGAAGATTCCAAGCGCGGTAATCTACCGGCTTGTCACGGGATCACCCTCTCCAAAGAGATGTCTCCCAAGACTGATTTGGAAAGGGATCGCATGTCTATTATACCCTACGCTTCTGCGGTAGGCTCTATAATGTATGCGATGTTGTGTACCAGACCAGATGTAGCGTACGCATTGAGCGTTGTAAGCCGGTATCAGTCAAACCCAGGGGAGAAACACTGGATAGCGGTAAAGAACATTCTCAAGTACCTGAGAAGGACTAAGGAGATGTTCTTGGTGTATGGCGGAAAAGACCTCCAGCTCGAGGCCTTTGCTGACTCCAGCTTCCAGAGTGACAAGGATGACTCCAAGTCCATGTCGGGTTATGTCTTTACCCTCAATGGAGGGGCGGTTTGCTGGAAGAGTTCCAAGCAGGAGACCGTTGCAGACTCAACAATGGAAGCGGAGTACATAGCTGCTTGCGATGCCGCAAAGGAAGCTGTCTGGATGAAGAAGTTCCTCACGGAGCTTCAGGTGGTTCCTACCATTGTTGATCCAATACCGCTGTATTGCGACAACAACGGAGCTATAGCTTTAGCGAAGGAACCCAGGTCCCATCAGAAATCCAGACACATCTTAAGGCGGTATCACCTAATCAGGGAGATCGTGGATCGCCAGGAGATCGAGGTCCGGAGAGTTGCATCAGAGGATAACACAGCAGATCCATTCACCAAGGCCTTGCCCCAGACTCAGTTCGAGCGGCTGATCGAGATGATAGGTCTTCGATACGCCAGTACATGGCCTTAGTGCAAGTGGGAGATTGTTAGTGTATATGCCCTAGAGGCCATTACTGTATCATACTAGCTTGTATATTACTTAATGGAAGCTTGGGATATTCACAGTTGTATATACAATCTTGCTCGAAATGGTAGTATGCTACTTGGTTTGTCTCTGCTTTAATATGTGCATGTGTTTCTTTTAGCATATTGCTGGTATACATATTAGTAGAGCCCTTAGGATCTTTGCTTGATTACCAGCGTTGTGATGGCGCTCGCTCTCGTGGGAGCTGGGTAATCTATAAGCACATCCTTATACAGGTCCCTGGTCGTTGGACTATCGAGACAGGGCATCGATACTCCGGAGTAGACTAGCGTATGCGCTTCTCATCCCAGTGAGGGAGACGGTCTGTCCCACAGCCGTTAGTACGTCGTACTTGGGATAGTATGCGGGTGCTCGTTAGGTTACGAGTACACTGGACAGGACTCGTCGGGAACTGTTGGTTGGTAATATACCTATCGTCAGTTATCAGTTCCCAGGTGACATGAGTACAGCTTAGTCCGCTGACTTGACACTGTCACTTCGCCTCGAGTGTGTTCCCACTGCACTTTGATTACTACCCTACCACGGCTCAAAGGAGCTGTGCAAACAGGTAGTTTTTGGGTGCAGTCCCGAAGCACTTGGAGGCAGTGACGGTTAGACAGGATTCGTCTCTCCCGGTATTGGGGGTTGACATCGCGCTGTGTCTAGGAGAGCCATTACACGAGTAGTCCCTGGCCAGGGCAAGTGAGATATACTGGTAGGTTTCCAGTGTTATCTCAGGGTGTTCTGGGCTACACTCCGACACGACTTGTACCGCTATTAGGGGACTGACGTTCACCGCCCCCCTAGGCCCGCCATGCGATGTATCAGACGAACAGACCGGACTGTACGGAGACTGTCACATACAGGCTCAGTAGGAGTGCAGATGGGGTTCACCTCGTCAGTCTTCTTATCGACATCTACCTGGGGACCGTTACGTACAGCTAGTGCCGCTTGCGGTCTGTGGTTAAACCCACTGCCAGCGTAGTGTCGAGTCTTTAGAGTCCCACACAGAGAGCTATTCGCCTTTAGGCAAAACGAGTAGAGGTCGCATGGTTTTGCGACAGGGTTCGTTCGCATCCGCGCACTTGTGCACGTTTGCTGTCCGGACAGTTTATACTAGCGGGCTTTGGTTTAAGCCGGATCCTAGTATATGATTTGAGATTGGTTTTTCTCATTGTGTTCGTGTTCCTCGGATCACGAATGCGGGTGCGTATGCACAGTTGCTTGAGATTGGGGGAGAGGACCTTGTTTAGGGTTAATGGCCTTTGTCATTTTATTAACCCTATTGATTTTGTGTGGATTATTGTTAATTGATAATTAGCTTAATTATTGTGCATGGTTGTTGTTGACAATTTGACTTCATTGACTTGTTGACCATGTTGACAACTTGACCATAATCATTTCATTTGGAAGATGCTCTTTGATCTTTGCAAAAATGAAATGATAATGGTCAATTCATGATTTATCATGACAATTTTCAAGCTAATTATCTAATTAAAATTATCCTCACATATTAGTGAGAATGGCTCACTATTTTCTCATTCTATCATATCTTTTCTCTCTCTTGCTCATCCTCTCCCTCAAGCTCTCTCCCTCTCATGTGTTGAGAAACAAAAAGGGCTTGAGAAAAACCCTCTCTTGATCTTCTCTACTCACTTCTAGGGTTCAAGTCTTAGCATTTCTTGCACTCTAGTTACTCCTAGCTTGGAGTTGAAGCTAAAGGTGGTGGCTTTCGGGTGGATCCTTCTTTGACGGGAGAAGACAAGCAAGGTGATCCTTTTCTACCATACCTAGGAGCAAGGAGAGAAGGACTAAAGACCAAAGGTATAACCTTTCTTCACTTAGCTACTTTGTAGTTAGGGTTAGCTAGTTTATGTTTAGCAAAGATCCTCACAAGCATAGTCCATGTTGCCTAAGTCATTAAAAATCCGATTTTTATTATGTTTTCCGCCTCCCCGTAAGCACCGGGGTGGGCAACACGGACTTACAGAAAATCAATAGTGATATTGTTCTTAACTCGCCACAGTTTTAACAAAAATGGATTTTTTTCAAAAAAAACAGTAGTGGGAGTATGGTTGAACTGGAAGTGATTCCAGAACCGCAAACGATTACTGAAGATTTGATAAGAACCTAAAGATTCAATATGGTTTTGACATTCCATTAGCCACTCCACAGATGTGATGGGTAACCTAAGGCACTCGAGAGGTACTCCGGTAGCCTCAAGGACGGTGACATGGAGGTTCTTGTTTACCTAGACTTGCCATTGCTGTTGTTCCAGACTGTGAGACCCGGCAGGAGGATGAGTATAGCGTCGTTCTAAACTAGCTTTAGAAGTGTACGTCTATATGACTTTGCCAGAGGGTTGTCGTAGTCAATGGGAGCAGCGGAAGCATTGGTGGACAGGTGGCTTATGTCTATTTATAGACTAAAGCAGATATAGCGGAGATAGATCATCTATTTCTAATGTGACAGTTATAGGTTTGACTTCATCAGAATAGGGGATGGATCTGTTAAGAAGGTAGTAGGGTGTGATGTCCTGGTATTTGGATGACATACACGGAGTAGGAAGTGATATTCCTATACTACGATCGGTTGTACTTTGGTCATCACACAATGGTTTCTCCACATAGGACTTGGATATTATATCCGACATTCTGGTTACTGGATCTATGGTATTAGATCTAGATTTGGGTGGTTTCCCAATCTGGGTACTTAGACAGCATTCTATGAGTATTTAGAATGGACGACTCCTGGCATGGTAGTATACCTGCAGGTGATGGAGTCACCCTCTCTAAAGGTGTTTTACAGACAAAAGGGGAGAGGGATGCGCATGATTGGCAGATCACTTGCTTAGGCAATTGAGTTGATCATGAGATGTCAAGTACCAAACCAGATATTGTTCTTGCAGTAGATGCAATAAGTTGATATTGATCCAATCCTGGGGAAACAGTCGGAAGCAGTTTTAGAACATAAGTGGATGTTCAAGGGATATGATAACGACAGCCTCCTTTAGGAGACGGTTATCATTCCAGGCTTCCAAGGTGACCTGGATAACAGAGTGGCTGTCAGAGTTATAGTTTTCCCTCTGACGAGGGGCAGTATTTTGGACAGGTGGTCCAGGCGGATACTAAGGGAAGGATGGCGCAGGATACTGATTAAGTTCAGTTGACGATACAGTCTAAGAAGTTTGGATTTGGAGTTCCTTTATGAGCTAGGTCCCATCAGACATCCAGACATTCTAAGACATGTATTGCTCATTTCGGGAGTTGGCTTTCTCCGCGAACATGGGATATAGAGAGACATAGAAAGAAACATCACAGCGGATCCACTCACTGAGGCTATTTCTCGAACGCAATAGTTTCGCAAACGAGCTTTGTGAGACTGGCTAGTAGAGGAGTTGGGTGTTCGGTATCACACGGGCTGTGAGTATGCGACATCGCAATAATTAGCCTTGAGTGCAAGTGGGAGATTGTTGGAGATAGTGCCCTCAGAGTCAATTATTGGATCACAGGCACGTGATTGCAATGATTGAGGGAGGACCTGTCCCAGCAGGACAGTCTTACTCAAGATGATAGTATGCTATCTGGTTTATCTTTATCATCGTGTACTGCCTTAGGTGACCTTACGAGTCGCTATTACACGTTGATAGAGCCCCTAAGATTCTTGCTTGACCACCAGCAGTATTAGGGCGATCATATACGTGGGAGCTGGAGTCTATAAGCACATCCTTAAAAGGTCCCTAGTCGTGGGAGTTTCGAGACAGGGCATCGATACTCCGGAGTAGACTAATGTATACAGTCGAGACCCCGACGAGGGGCGGTGGCCGGTCTCACAAGCCACTGGTGTCGGTTGGTTCACCTAAGATATATACAGGTGCTCATTGGGTTATGAGTACACCGGACAGGACTCGCCGGGAGCCTGCTAGTTGGTATTATACCTGACGTCAGATAGCAGTTCCCTGGTGACATGTGTACAGGTTAGTTCATCGACCTGAGATCGTCATTTGTCTCGTGTGAGTTCCCACTGTGCTTTGATTACTACCCTACCACGGCTCAAAGTGTAAGTCCACGTTGCGACCCCCGGTTCTTACGGGGAGGCGGAAACGGTATAAAAAATCAAATTTTTAGCGCAAGGGGCAACATGGACTAAGCAAAGTCGGGATCTTTAGCTAAACTAAAACTAGCATACAAGCTAAAGAAAGTTAGCTACTCGGATGAGGATGGTTATACCTAAACTTGAACTCCTTCTTCTTCAAACTTTTGTAGAGGTTGATGGTTCTCTTCTTGTCGCCTTCTTCCGTCGAAGATGGATCCACCTCGAAGGTTCGACCTTTGGGCTCTTCCTCGATCTTTGAGTGAACTAGGGTTTCCGGCTTGCTAAACCTTGAACCTAGAATGAGTAGAGAGAGTCTAAGGGGTGCTTTTCTTTTTAAAGAGAAGGATTCTCAACACATGAGAAGGTTTCTCTTTAGCTAGAGGAAGAAGAAGATGAAGTGAAGAGAGAGAATGAATATGATAGAATGACCTATCCTTTTTCTTTCTTGCAACCATAATGCAAAAGAAAAAGAATTATCAATAATAATAATAATGAAAATGAAAAGGTTGATGGAAAGTTTTAGAATGACCATTATCATTTCAAACATTAAATGAATTTGCTAGAATCAAAGAGCATCTTTCTTTTGTAATGATGATGGTCAAAACTTCAACCATGGTCAACAAGTCAACCATGGTCAACAAGTCAACAAAAACCAACCATAACACAATTTCATTTTATTATATATTATTAATTGATATAATACAAATCCATTAGGGTTTGGAAAAGGACGACTGTCAACTGTGCATACGCACCCGTTCCGAAACCCTAATGAAAGTCATCTTCCTCCTCCTCAAAAACTGTGCATACACACCTGCATTCTTGTTCCGAGGAACATGAATACTGAGAGATAAAAGCAACCCCAAAACATATACCGGTATCTGACTCAAACCAGAGCTAGCCAGTAATATCCGTCCGGACTCCAAACGTGCACAAGTGCGCGGATGAGAACGAACTCTGTCGCAAAACCATGCGACCTCTACTCAGTTTTGCCCAGAGGCGAATACCCTCTGTGTGGGACTCTAAAGACTCGACACTACGCTGGCAGTGGGTTTAACCACAGACCGCAAACGGCACTAGCTGTGCGTAACGGTCCCCAGGTAGATGTCGACAAGAAGGCTGACGAGGTGAAAACCCCATCTGAACTCCTACTGAGTCTGAATGTGACATTCTCCGCACAGTCCGGTCTGTTCGTCTGATACATCGCATGTCGGGCCTAGGGGGCGGTAAAACGTCAGTCCCCCAATAGCGGTACAAGTCGTGTCGGAGTGAAGCCCAAAACACCCTGAGATAACACTGGAAACCTACCAGTATATCTCGCTTGCCCTGGCCAGGGACTACTCGTGTAATGGCTCTCCTAGACACAGCGCGATGTCAACCCCCAATACCGGGAGAGACGAATCCTGTCTAACTGTCACTGCCTCCAAGTGCTTCGGGACTGCACCCAACCACCACCTGTTTGCACGACTCCTTTGAGCCGTGGTAGGGTAGTGATCAAAGTGCAGTGGGAACACACTCGAGGCGAAGTGGCAGTGTCAAGTCAGCGGACTAAGCTGTACTCATGTCACCTGGGAACTGATAACTGACGATAGGTATAATACCAACCTGTCAGTTCCCGACGAGTCCTGTCCAGTGTACCCGTAACCTAACGAGCACCCGTATACTATCTCCAGTACGACGTACTGATGGCTGTGGGACAGACCATCTCCCACACTGGGATGAGAAGCGCATACGCTAGTCTACTCCGGAGTATCGATGCCCTGTCTCGATAGTCCTGCGACTAGGGACCTGTATAAGGATGTGCTTATAGATTACCCAGCCCCCACTAGTGTGACTGCCATCACAACGCTGGTAATCAAGCAAAGATCCTAAGGGCTCCACTAATGCGTATAGGTGATATCGCAATATTAACACATGTACACATTGAAGTAGAAACAAACCAAGTAGCATACTACTATTTTGAGCAAGATTGTTTATACAAGGTGAATATCCCAAGCTTCCATCAAGTAATATACAAACTAGTATGATACAGTAATGGCCTCTAGGGCATATACACTAACAATCTCCCACTTGCACTAAGGCCATGAACTGGCGTACCGAAGACCTATCATCTCGATCAGCCGCTCGAACTGAGTCTGGGGTAAGGCCTTGGTGAATGGATCTGCAGTGTTCTCTTCTGAAGCAACCCTCCGAACCTCGATCTCCTTGCGATCTACGATCTCCCTGATCAGGTGATACCGCCTCAAGATGTGCCTGGATCTCTGATGGGACCTGGGTTCCTTCGCTAAAGCTATAGCCCCGTTGTTGTCGCAATACAGAGGTACTGGGTCAACAATGGACAGAACCACCTGAAGTTCTTTTAAGAACTTCCTTATCCAGACAGCTTCTTTTGCGGCATCAGATGCAGCGATGTATTCCGCTTCCATAGTCGAGTCTGCAACGGTTTCCTGTTTGGAGCTCTTCCAACACACCGCCCCTCCATTGAGGGTAAAGACAAAACCCGACATGGACTTGGAATCATCCTTGTCACTCTGGAAGCTGGAGTCAGCAAAGGCCTCGATCTGGAGGTCTTTTCCGCCATACACCAAGAACATCTCCTTAGTCCTTCTCAGGTACTTGAGAATGTTCTTTACCGCTATCCAGTGTTTCTCCCCAGGGTTTGACTGATACCGGCTTACCACACTCAGTGCATAAGCTACATCCGGTCTGGTACACAACATCGCATACATTATAGAGCCTACCGCAGAAGCGTAGGGTATAATAGACATGCGATCCCTCTCCAAATCAGTCTTGGGAGACATCTCTTTAGAGAGGGTGATCCCGTGACAAGCCGGTAGGTTACCGCGCTTAGAATCTTCCATACTGAATCTTTTCAGTACGGTGTCGATGTACCTGGACTGTGAAAGTCCTAATATCCTCTTGGATCTATCACGATGGATCCGGATCCCCAGGATGTAAGAGGCATCACCCAGGTCTTTCATGGAGAACCTGTGTGACAAGAAACCCTTGACAGATTGTAGCATAGGAATGTCATTTCCTATTAAGAGAATGTCATCCACGTATAAAACAAGGAATACTACAGTTCTCGCTACAAATCTACTATAGATGCATGGTTCATCTGGATTTTTGATAAAGTCAAATTCCTTGACCGTCTCATCAAAACAGATGTTCCAACTCCGCGATGCCTGCTTTAGTCCATAAATGGACTTAAGCAACTTGCACACCTTTCCGCTGCTCCCACTCTGAATGAAACCCTCTGGCTGATCCATATAGACACACTCCTCTAAATTTCCATTTAGAAAAGCGGTTTTTACGTCCATCTGCCAAATCTCATAATCGTGGAAGGCAGCAATGGCAAGAAGGATCCGAATGGATTTCAGCATAGCCACTAGAGAAAAGGTTTTGTCATAGTCCAAGCCAGGTCTTTGACGGAAACCCTTTGCTACAAGTCTAGCTTTATAGGTCTCAACCTGTCCATCTACACCAATCTTCCTTTTGAAGATCCACTTGCATCCTACGGGTTTTACCCCGTCTGGAGCAATGTCCAACGTCCATACTTTGTTGGTGTACATGGACTCCATTTCGGTCCGCATTGCATCCAGCCATTTTACCGAGTCAACGCTCTGAACGGCCTGCTGGAAGCTAGTAGGCTCATCATAATCTATGATGCAATCCTCTCTATCCCCGTCTATGAGAAAACCGCAGTATCTCTCGGGCGGATGAGACTGCCTACTACTCCTGCGGAGCGGCGTAGGAATGTCCTGTTCTTTTGAACCCTCTGGTTCCTCTAAGCTTTCAGCAATAGCTCGTGGTTCTGGAATTTCTTCCAGTTCTACTGTGCTCCCACTTATCTGGTTTTCCAAAAACTCAGTTTCCAAGAAGTAGGCATGACGAGAAACAAGAACTTTTTGTTCCTCTTCACAGTAGAAGAAATATCCCTTGGAGTTCTTTGGATATCCCACGAACTTACACTGTACTGAGCGTGCCTCGAGCTTGTCCGCATGCTGCTTTTTAACAAAAGCTGGACATCCCCATGTCTTAATGTGCTTAAGATAGGGTCTCTTCCCACTCCACATCTCATATGGTGTAGTAGGCACAGTCTTAGTAGGAACTCGGTTCAAAAGGTACGCAGCTGATTCTAGCGCATACCCCCAGAAAGATCGCGGTAACTCAGCGTTACTCATCATGGACCGTACCATATCCAATAGGGTTCGGTTCCGTCTCTCCGATACACCGTTGTGCTGCGGAGTGTATGGAGGAGTAAGTTGAGAGAGAATCCCATTCTCTTTTAAGTAATTTAGGAACTCGGCACTTAAGTATTCTCCACCTCGATCCGATCTTAGAATCTTGATACTTTTGCCGGTCTGTTTCTCTACTTCATTCTTATATTCCTGGAACTTTTCAAAAGCCTCGGACTTATGTTTCATTAAGAAGACATAACCGTACCTTGAAAAATCATCCGTAAAAGTAATGAAGTAAGAGTAACCGCTTCGCGCATGTGTAGACATTGGACCGCATACGTCGCTGTGTACGAGTCCCAAGAGCTCGCTCGCTCTTTCTCCGTGTCCAGTGAACGGAGTCTTTGTCATCTTTCCCATGAGACAAGATTCACAAGTGGCATAAGACTGATACTCGAACGGATCCAAGTATCCTTCTTTATGTAACTTAGTCAACCGTGTCTCATTGATGTGACCCAGTCTACAATGCCATAAGAAAGCCTGATTAATATCTGGTGACTTTCTTTTGTGTGTATTCTGGACATTGAAAATCTGTGGTTGGTTCAATACGTATATACCATTGCTCAGTGTACCTGACCCAATCAGAACTTGATTAAGGTGAATGTTTACAACATTACTTACAAACGCAAATTCATAACCTTCTTTAGAAACCAAAGATACAGAAATGATATTACAAGTTGCGTTGGGTACAAAAAAGCAATTACGCAAAACCAAAACATGCCCATCTGACATTCCCAGGTGATAGTCCCCCACGGCTTTAGCGTCCATGCTAGCTCCGTTTGCAACTCTGAGGGTCATGTCACCTGCCTTCAAAACACTACGGTTTCTCAACGCCTGCAAAGAATTACAGATATGAGATCCTGATCCGGTATCCAATACCCAAGAAGTAGAGTTTATAGAAAGACAGTTTTCAATAACATACACACCTGAAGCTGAAGCTGCAACCTGCTTCAGTTCCTGTGTCCTGGCTTTCCAAGCCCTGCAATCTTTCTTCCAGTGTCCACTCTTATGACAATAGAAGCACTCTTCCTTTCCAACAAGCTTCCCCGCAATCTTTGTTGCCTTTTCCTTTCCCTTCGCACCCACTTTACTAACACCGCCTCTTGGTTTGGCGGGGGCTTTCTTCCTCTTTCCCTTGGCTTTCGCCTTGGACCTAGAGGAAGAAGATCCTCCTACAAACAAAGTGGGTGTTTTCCTACCCTTCTGTAGGGTGCCCTCTGCGCTCCTCAGCAGGTTGAGGAGTTCTGAAAGTTCAACTTCCTTTTCTTGCAAGTTGAAGTTCAGTATGAACTGGGCGTAAGTGGATGGAAGGGACTGGAGAATTATATCCGTATAGAGTTCACTGTCCAACGTGGTCCCAAGTTCCGCGAGCTCCTCAGTGTAGCCAATCATCTTAAGCACGTGGTCCGCTACCGATGATCCGACGGCCAACTTTGTCGAAAATAACTTCTTCGACACTTCGTATCTTGCGATACGAGACTGCTCTCCATACAGTTCTTTTGTATGAAGAAATATGGATTCCAAATCCATATTCTCGTGCCTCCTCTGATGGTCGTTGTCCATCGAGGCAAGTACGAGGCATCTGGCCTTCGCGCTGTCAATCTCCCAAGTCTTACGGATTTCCTTATCCGCGACGCTGGAGGTGGGACCTGGGACGGGGGGAGCTTTGGTGGTAAGAAGATACCCCAGCTTGTCGTAAGAGATTGCCAATTTGACATTCCTGAGCCAATCTTTGTAGTTTGGCCCTGTCAATATGTTTTTATCTAGAAGTAACTTAAGTCCAGTCATTTCGAATTTGGTCACTGCAGGGGGGAGAGAAGAAACACTTTAGCACGATGCTCTTGCAAGTTTAGAATGGTTTTTAATTTGTCTAAACAGGATGGCTCCCACTGTCTCTCGAATCCCTCCTCAAACCACAAAGGAAGAATTAGCCGGGATCAATCCCACCGCACAATACTTGCTTAACCGTTCAGCCAGGCCAGTGTCGGTACTTCGAGGGAGGTTTTCCAACGCTTTCGCGAAGTTCCTTAATTAAATAACCTCTTTTCCCTGGGGGCGTAGCCTCGCTAACACCTTTCTAGGCACCTACTAGGTTTATAGCATTGATCGTTTAGTGAGAAATTTCCCGAGGAGTAGCATATACTCACAGTAGGATCGGGATCCAAATATCATCGCGTGACGAAACTGAAGGAATCCTACCAGAATCACCACACTCTAAATGGTATGCAAATCTAGCAAGTTTCAGTACTTATGAAACTCCCGATGTGGATTTTTGCCCCATGCTCTTATGACCTTGACTTTGGCCAACAAATCATAAGTCACATGTCAAGTTCTACCCGTCGTTCTCCAGGTTAATTTGAATCCACCCGTACCTACCCTTGACTTTGGCCAACAAGGCAGTACGACTGTTCCAAACCAACGCATCTATCTATGCTGCACATGAATACCCAATAGCTACCAATCACTATGCCTTGACTTTGGCCAACAAACACAGCTTGAATACTATTGACTATTCATGTGAAACGACGGAGGGCTACGAATGGTTTTGGTAAAACCGTGAACGTAGTGAACTTGATATAATCGATGGAACGAGATAGCTTTTAGAAGGAGTGGCTCAATCTCCGCGTTTAAAAGTTAGTTTTGAAAAGAACCGAGTGGTTTTTCGAAAGTGTTCCAACGATTTTAACTTGGTTTATTATCTTGCATTAGTTCTTTTAATGCGTGATATTCTTGCATTAGTACTTTTAATGCATCCCATCATTTAATTCCTACCATTGCAGAAAACAACCAAAATATGACGTACGCTTATGCCATTCGCATTCGCCACGGGGTCCCGTCATCACTCGTTAGGTTACTTAACTAACGACAGAGCGGGGGCTGGGCTAGCGCGGCTGTAAAACATAAGCAACGCCTAAATAGAAAGCAATGATAGACATTACAGATCACAGATGAATACATTGGATATACTAGCAATCCGCAATCCTTTCGAGCCTGGAACGAAAAGCGGATAACACGGTCGCGGTGAATAGCCAAATACCCCACCCAAGACCCCTACGGGTGCGGCAAACTACCCGCCAAGTACTCGGCAGTTTGTGCACCCCCTCCATGGGTCTATCCTAGGAGCAAAAACAGTAAAAAGAATTATACAATGACGGCTACAACCCCGACCCGGTTGTGCGGCCAAACAAATAATAATTATTACATCAATTTACATTTACAATGAATGAAAGAAAAACAAAAGCTCATCTCACATCCACCCCGGCTATTCACCCGCGACAGTCCAACATATTCATATACACATTCCAATGTCAAACACAGATCATGTATAACCCCGACTAATCGTCTTATAGCGATTAGCCGACGTTCAATACATGCAAGCATCACAGATATAACCATCATAGTCAAAGTGCAGTGAAGTTCGGAAAAAAAATACGGAATTATAGGACCCCAAAAGTGAATTTCAGTTCTGGAAAATCTGGGCACATATAATATATTTTAAAAATCCCAAAACCAACACAGACACACACTGCACGAAAAACGATGCACAGAAGACGACAAACCGCGGCGCTTCCGCGGCACATGCCTACCTCGTGCGGCGGAAGCGCGGCGGTTTGAACGAATCACTGCATCGTTTTTCTTAGGTGTTCAGACAAAACCCTGAGCCGAATTTACAAGTATAAAGTTTTTCATTTAGAGCAGAAAAAATTTCAACAGAAACTTAGGGTTTTGTTTTTCCGGTTTTGTGATTTTTTTCGGTTCCGAACTTCGTTACACTTCACTACTAAGCTAGTTTAAGTTTAGTTAGTCTCTGATACCACTGTAAGTCCACGTTGCGACCCCCGGTTCTTACGGGGAGGCGGAAACGGTATAAAAAATCAAATTTTTAGCGCAAGGGGCAACATGGACTAAGCAAAGTCGGGATCTTTAGCTAAACTAAAACTAGCATACAAGCTAAAGAAAGTTAGCTACTCGGATGAGGATGGTTATACCTAAACTTGAACTCCTTCTTCTTCAAACTTTTGTAGAGGTTGATGGTTCTCTTCTTGTCGCCTTCTTCCGTCGAAGATGGATCCACCTCGAAGGTTCGACCTTTGGGCTCTTCCTCGATCTTTGAGTGAACTAGGGTTTCCGGCTTGCTAAACCTTGAACCTAGAATGAGTAGAGAGAGTCTAAGGGGTGCTTTTCTTTTTAAAGAGAAGGATTCTCAACACATGAGAAGGTTTCTCTTTAGCTAGAGGAAGAAGAAGATGAAGTGAAGAGAGAGAATGAATATGATAGAATGAGCTATCCTTTTTCTTTCTTGCAACCATAATGCAAAAGAAAAAGAATTATCAATAATAATAATAATGAAAATGAAAAGGTTGATGGAAAGTTTTAGAATGACCATTATCATTTCAAACATTAAATGAATTTGCTAGAATCAAAGAGCATCTTTCTTTTGTAATGATGATGGTCAAAACTTCAACCATGGTCAACAAGTCAACCATGGTCAACAAGTCAACAAAAACCAACCATAACACAATTTCATTTTATTATATATTATTAATTGATATAATACAAATCCATTAGGGTTTGGAAAAGGACGACTGTCAACTGTGCATACGCACCCGTTCCGAAACCCTAATGAAAGTCATCTTCCTCCTCCTCAAAAACTGTGCATACACACCTGCATTCTTGTACTGAGGAACATGAATACTGAGAGATAAAAGCAACCCCAAAACATATACCGGTATCTGACTCAAACCAGAGCTAGCCAGTAATATCCGTCCGGACTCCAAACGTGCACAAGTGCGCGGATGAGAACGAACTCTGTCGCAAAACCATGCGACCTCTACTCAGTTTTGCCCAGAGGCGAATACCCTCTGTGTGGGACTCTAAAGACTCGACACTACGCTGGCAGTGGGTTTAACCACAGACCGCAAGCGGCACTAGCTGTGCGTAACGGTCCCCAGGTAGATGTCGACAAGAAGGCTGACGAGGTGAAAACCCCATCTGAACTCCTACTGAGTCTGAATGTGACATTCTCCGCACAGTCCGGTCTGTTCGTCTGATACATCGCATGTCGGGCCTAGGGGGCGGTAAAACGTCAGTCCCCCAATAGCGGTACAAGTCGTGTCGGAGTGAAGCCCAAAACACCCTGAGATAACACTGGAAACCTACCAGTATATCTCGCTTGCCCTGGCCAGGGACTACTCGTGTAATGGCTCTCCTAGACACAGCGCGATGTCAACCCCCAATACCGGGAGAGACGAATCCTGTCTAACTGTCACTGCCTCCAAGTGCTTCGGGACTGCACCCAACCACCACCTGTTTGCACGACTCCTTTGAGCCGTGGTAGGGTAGTGATCAAAGTGCAGTGGGAACACACTCGAGGCGAAGTGGCAGTGTCAAGTCAGCGGACTAAGCTGTACTCATGTCACCTGGGAACTGATAACTGACGATAGGTATAATACCAACCTGTCAGTTCCCGACGAGTCCTGTCCAGTGTACCCGTAACCTAACGAGCACCCGTATACTATCTCCAGTACGACGTACTGATGGCTGTGGGACAGACCATCTCCCACACTGGGATGAGAAGCGCATACGCTAGTCTACTCCGGAGTATCGATGCCCTGTCTCGATAGTCCTGCGACTAGGGACCTGTATAAGGATGTGCTTATAGATTACCCAGCCCCCACTAGTGTGACTGCCATCACAACGCTGGTAATCAAGCAAAGATCCTAAGGGCTCCACTAATGCGTATAGGTGATATCGCAATATGAACACATGTACACATTGAAGTAGAAACAAACCAAGTAGCATACTACTATTTTGAGCAAGATTGTTTATACAAGGTGAATATCCCAAGCTTCCATCAAGTAATATACAAACTAGTATGATACAGTAATGGCCTCTAGGGCATATACACTAACACAAAGGAGTCGTGCAAACAGGTTTTAGATGGGTACAGTCCCGAGCCACATGGAGGCAGTGAGCTGATCTGCAGAGGTTCGTCTCTCCCGGTATTGAGGGTGAGGTCACGCTGTGTCTAGGAGAGTCAGTACATGAAAGGTCCTTGGCCAAGGCAGGAGATTTACTGGTAGGTATTCCAGTAATATCTCAGGGTGTTCTGGGCTACACTCCGACACGACTTGTACCGCTATTGGGGGTCTAACTTTTACCAACCGCTAGGCCCGCCATGCGATGCTCATAAACGAACGGACCGGACTGTACGGATATTGTTGGATATAGTGCCCTCTAAGTCAATTATCGGATCGTAGGTACGTGATTACAATGATTGAGGGAGGACCTATACCGATATAACAGTTTTACTCGAGATGATAGTATGCTATCTGGTCTGTCTTTATCATCATATAGATGTTGATAGAGCCCATAGGATTCTTGCTTGACTACCGGCAGTATGATGGCGATCATATACGTGAGAGCTGGGGTCTGTAAGCACTTCCTTAAAAGTGTCCCTAGTCGTGGGAGTTTCGAGACAGGGCATCGATACTCCAGAGTAGACTAGTGTATACAGTCGAGACCCCGATGAGGGGCGATGGCCGGTCTCACAAACCACTGGTGTCAGTTGGATCACCTAAGATGTATACAGGTGCTCATTGGGTTATGAGTACACCGGACAGGACTCGCCGGGAACATACTAGTTGGTATTATACATATCGTCAGATAGCAGTTCCCTGGTGTCATGTGTACAGGTTAGTTCATTGACCTGAGGTCGTCATTTGTCTCGTGTGAGTTCCCACTGTGCTTTGATTTATACCCTACCACGGGTCAAAGGAGTCGTGCAAACAGGTATATTTTCGGTACAGTCCCGAGCTACATTGGAGGCAAGTGAGCGGGTCTTCGGGGATTCGTCTCTCCCGGTATTGGGGGTGAGATCGCGCAGTGTTTAGGAGAGCCATTACACGAAATCCTTGGCCAAGATAATCGAGATATACTGGTAGGTATACCAGTAGTATCTCAGGGTGTTCCGGGCTGCTCTCTGACACGATTTATGCAGCTATTGGGGGTCTGACGTTTACCGACCCCCTAGGCCTAATATGCGATACTCATAGACGAATGTTCCGGACTGTACGGATATTGTCACTGTCAGGCTCAGTAGGGTTTATAGATGAGTTCGCTCGTCAGTTTCCCTTCCAATCAATACATAGGCAAAACGTTACGTACAGCCAGTACCTCTGACGTGCTAGTGGTTATACCCAGTGCCAGTGTACTGATGAGTCATTAGAGTCCCCCACCGACACTTTCCCAAGTTCGGGCGAAACGTTGTAGAGGCCGTATGGGATTATGGCAGGGTTCGGAAAATGCACGTGCATTTTCGCACGTGTCAGTTTTCGGGCAGATAATACTGGTAGGCTTTGGTTTAAGCCGGAACCCAGTATTATACTGTGTAGATATAATATCTTTGTCTCAGTTGCATTTGTATTCGGTCGTAATACAAATGCGGGTATGTTTATACCGATACGGGGTTATCCTGAAATTCGTTTCGGGATGACTTTTGGAAGTTGCCAGTTTTCAGTTTTCTATCAGCCGTATTTGACATTCGGTTAAATGCGGATTTATCTTTTCTTGGGATTTGTGTGGAAACTTCTAGAAGAGGTGACTAGGATGGTGACTAGGATAGTGAGGTGGCTTTGTCATTAATGGTTCATTAATGATAAAGGATGACTAGGTTTAATGTGATTGGTTCCATTTAATGTTTGATAATGAGTCATTCTTTCTTTAAGTGTGTTGATAACTATCATTTTGTTATGCTCACCCTCCCCTCTCCTACACTCACCTCCCTCTTCTATTTATTGTGGCCGGCCCTCTTTGTGAGGCAATGGTTGTTCATTTGATTTCATTTTGTGAGAAAAGATTATTATAACTAGTGTATGGAAATTTCCTAGTTCAATTTCCATTCACCCGATTCCAAATGGCAACTTCTTTTAACCGTTCGTCCATAGCCTTGGACGTAACGAGACAAAGTATTCTACTCATTCTATACTTCATCTTGGTCGTCTCTTTTAGCAAACTTGACGACCGAGTTGCCTCGGTTCAGAGGCGGGAGCCCGTTTAAAGATCCGTCGACGTGGTGCCACCTGGACGACGAGACCGGAGATCGAGCAAGTTCGGATCAGTTGCAACATAGCGTGGGATGATGGTTGAAGACCGAAGGACTCGGATCATTCGGTATAACAATTCTATCCTCTTTACAATTTGTTAGTTTAGCTTTAATGGACGATCCGAGATAAAGTACGCGATAGCGCCAGTCGTAAAAGTTTTGTTCCGCATATCGGCGTCTGTTAGACGGACAGGGCATTGCCGCGGACTTACAGTGGTATCAGAGCCTCACCATTAAGCTATACTAACTTGTGCTAACGCGTTTAAAATATCGATCGAACGGATTTTCAAAAACCGCAAAGTTGCTGTTGATTTTTAACAGTGTCTAAAATTAATTCTACACATCACAGAAAATTCAGCAGGGTTTTCTAAGCTCACCGTACAAATTTGGTCACGTGATCTCACAACACCGCCACGGAATCGCGGTCAAAACTAGGGTTTGACCGCGCTTCCGCGGCCATTCTGTGAGATCTGTGCTCCAAATTTGCACAGTGACTTCTTGTGTGGAAATTGGGGTTTTTGGTATATATCTTTTGGGCCCAGATTTTGTTACTGTACAGCAGATGTACGTGGGGCCCACTTCGTGATATTTAGTTAATCGAAATTTTAAACTTGTTAGTTTTCAGTATTTACATTATATCTCCGACCGGGAATGTCATTTGATCAGTAAACCGCGTCTGATTGCTATAGTTCTTTTAGACGGGTTTGCGAACGTGACATTCGCGTTGATGTTCTGTGTTGTGCTGTGATGTTATGGATTTGTCGTGGTGGATAGAAGTGTGCAATGGTAGTGCTGTTCGGATTTATTTGTATATTCGATATTGCGGGGCGAGCGTCCAACATGTGGACTGCCGTCACTGCCTGTTGTATAATATTCTTTTGGGGCACGACCAGGTTGCGGTCGATGTACCTGTTGTACTATTTTCATTTCTGTACTAGGTTTATCCCGTGGTGGAGTGCACGGATAGCCGGGTTCTGAAAGGCAACGGGTCCGTATCTCATGGCTTTGAGAGGCAAAGGGACCTCACTCTAGAATTGGCAGACTGTTCGCCGCACTCGTAGAGGGTACAGGTTGACCTAAGGAGGGGTGCTCAATTTACCGGATTCCGTGAAGTGCCGGGTGTTCCATTCACTATGTTGTGGGGACTACCTCGCTTCAGGTTTTGGCGGGTAACTTGCCGCACCCGTAGGGGTCTAGGTTTCATTGCACAGGCTATCCACACGACCAGGGGAACGTCGGGTTTCAGTAGCGGCTCTTTGAAACCCGGGCATCCCAGATTATCTGTATTGTTCGGTGATGCTTATTACTTTTCTGTAATGTTGCATATTATCAAGCCTGGAGCGATTATTGTATATTAGTATATATACTATTAGATATTGTATATGTTTTACACCCGCGCTAGTCCAGTCCCCGCTCTGTCGTTAGTTAAGTAACCTAACGGGTGATGACGGGACCCAGTGACGAATGCAGATGGCATATACGTACATTTTATTTTCGTTCTTTTCTGGTGTGATTGATTGGTGGGACTGCGTTGATTCTTATCAATGCGAGATAAAACAAACCTATATTTGATGTTGTTGGAACAAATTTTAAAATTATTACAAAGACGTTTCCTTTTGTTTTGCATAGCGGTATTCAGTTGGAATATCCTGTACCTCATTCCACGAGGAAAGAGCCGAGATCCCTTCACCGGGAGTGACTTCTTTAACAAAAGGTTTTCGCTACTATATATTTTTATAAAGCTATCAGGTTCCTTCAACGAGATCAAGTCCATTACGTTAAAGGTTTTTCGCCAAAAACCAGCCGTAATCCTCCGTCGTTTCTTATGGATGGTCAGTAGTATTCAAGCTATGTTTGTTGGCCTATGTCAAGACATAGTGTTTGGTAGCTGCTGGGTATTCATTTGTTTCATAGATAGATGCATTAGTTTAAGTCAGACGTACACCCTGTTGGCCTACGTCAAGGGCATGTACGATGACTTAAGTTGATCAGGACAACGACGGGTAGAACTTGACATGTTGCTTATGATTTGTTGGCCTACGTCAAGGTCATAAGAGCATGGGATAAAAAAATACATCGGGAGTTTCAAACATACAAGAAACTTGCCAGACTTGCGCATACCTTCTGGAGTGTGTTAACTTGAGTGGCTTCCATCAAGTTATCATGCGATGATAGTTGACCCCGATTCTCACTGATGAGTTGGTTTACTCTTCGGGTGACCCCGACTAATTCTTCTTTCAGGTTTGGAGGAGAATTTGAGATTACAGTGGGAGATTTCCTAATTAGATAAAGTGATAACCATTCTGATTTAGGCTAGAGTGCACGCAGAGTATTTCTTTTCTCTCACTCTTATGGCAGCGACTTTTTGACTAACCCTAGACTATAACTCAGTGACCAAGTCGACCGAACTTTCTTAAAATAATGGTTTTTGGATTGTCTATAGTTGCATAAGTCATTACCGCTCTTTTACCCTTTGTATTTCTCAGAACACCCCGTATCACTACGGATATCCACTTCCATTGGATAGATCCATCGTATGGTTATATACGAACTCGAAGGGAATTCTTCGAGGATGGATCCAGGTTCAGGAGAAATAGAATTGGTTTATTCAGTTGTCTTTTATTATCACCTTCTCTCAAGTTGCGAGGGCTCCTTGGTTTAGGAGAGTACACCTATTATGCTTATTGGATAGTCTTCTTCCAAACCATAGGCTGGTGCCAAATGTAGGGAATGAAGAAAACCAATTAGCCTAAGTAGGGTGTGCAAAAAGGTAATATGTAAAGACAAGATAAAGGAATTAGAAAGAGGGCAAAGTAAATTGCGACTATTAACATTCACGACCAAACCACGTATTTCATCGCCACTCCTACTTCACCTTTTATTTCTCCAGAACAACCCGTATCACTACAAACATCCAATTCCATTGGATAAATCCATCGTATGATTATATACGAACTCGAAGGATATTTTTCAAGGATGGATTCCGGTTCAGGAGAAATAGGAATAAGGTTTATTCAGTTGTCTTTTATCATCACCTTCTTTCAAGTTGCGAGTACTCCTAGGATTAGGAGGGTACACCTATTATGCTTACTGGATAGTCTTCTTCCAAACCATAGTCTGGTGCCGAACGGTAGGGAAGGAAGAAAACCATTTAGCCTAATAATGGTGTACAGAAGTTAACGACTAAAGACAAATAAAGGGAATTGGAAAGATGGCAGGGAAATATATGGTTAAAGTCATGATTTGGATTATGGAAGAGGCATTACTAAAGAATACCAAGATACCTCTACGAAACATATTTATGTTTCATATTCACTGTGCATTGTTAATAAGAAACTGATTTCCCGATTGGACACTTACTCCAGGGTATATATTTACCAGGAACGATTCTCACATCTGCATGGTTTTACAGATGTTGAGAGGGAGCAAGTTATTAGGAATTAGGTGATCAACTCATTATATCGGAATTCGTTGTAATTGGTGATATTTGAGGAAATTGCCTGGGTACAGTTTTTCAACCTACGATGCACAGGTTTTGAGTTATTCAACTCAGAGGACTTATACAGAGTATTATATGTTGTCCAGTGTCCGTCAGGACAAAGGGATAGGTCCTCGTACTATGTTCTGTTTACTTGTGACTTCTCTAGTTTTTAGACAAGTATTTCGTAGAAATACAATGTCTAAGTTTTGAGAAGTTGTGGGTATAAGAATAAAATATAGAACTATGTATCACAAGTATCGGGATTCTTCAAAGAAATCGAAGATGTAGATACTTGTGAGAGGTATTCAGTTGATAGTAATGGTTTTTGAGAAACTTGTTTCTCTTTCAGGTTACTCATAACTGGATGGATTCCTAAGTTGAGTAATACTGATCAGCCTCTCTCTATTAAGTTATTATGCACTGGAGACAGCTGCATAATTTGAATCCGGTTCCAATTAAATAAGTGCCAAAGTTTCTATATTGGATATAGAACGATTCATATCTTAACGATGTTAAGGTAAGGGGAGTTGCCCAGCTTATGCTTAAAACCAGACACTGGATGACTCAAGGCACGTTTCTGTAATGGCAGTTTGCGGGTTGACCCTAGCTTCGACGAGGGTTGATTTTCTACCATCTGGAAAATCAATAGTGATATTGTTCTTGACTCGCCACAGTTTTATTAAAATAGATTTTTTCAGAAAACAGAAGTGGGAGTATGGTAGAACCGGAAGTGATTCCAGAACCGCAAACGATTACGGAAAGTTTAATAGGACCTATATATTCAATAAGGTTTGACATTCCAATAGCCACTCCGCAGATATGGTGGGTAACCTCAGACACCCGAGAGGTACTCCGGTAGCCTCAAGGAAGATGACAGGGAGGTTCTTGTTTACCCAGACTTGACACTGCTGTTGTTCCAGACTATGAGACCCGGCAGGAGGATATGTATAGCGTCGTTTTAAACTAGTTTTAGAAGTGTACGTATATATTATTCTGCCAGAGGGTTGTCGTAGTCAGTGGGAGCAGCGGAAGCATAGTGGGCAAGTAGCTAATGTCTATTTATAGACTTGAGCAATTATAGCGGAGAAAGATCATCTAATTTTTGATGTGACAGTCATGGTTTTGACTTCATCAGAATAGGGGATGGATCTGTTAAGAAGGTAGTAGGGTGTTATATCTTGGTATTTGGATGACATACACAGAGTAGGAAGTAAAATTTCTATACTACGATCGGTTGTACTGTGGTCGTCACACAGTTGTTTCTCCACAAAGGATATGGATATAATATCTGACATTCTGGTTACTAGATCTATAGTTTTAGATCTAGATTTGGGTAGTTTCCCTATATGGGTACTTTTACAAGTATCCTAATAGTATTTTAGAATAGATGACTCCTGGCATGGTGGTATACCTGCAGGTGATGGAGTCACCCTCTCTGAAGGTGTTTTACAGACTAAATAGGAGAGGGACGTTCATGATTAGCAGATCACTTGCTTAGGCAATTGAGTCAATCGTGAGATGTCAAGTACCACACCAGATGTTGTCTTTGCACTAGATGCGATAAGTTTATATTAATCCAATCCTGGAGAAACATTAAGAGGCGGTTATAGAACATGAATGGATGTTCTACAGATTTGATGACGGCAGCCTCCTTCGGGAGACGGTTATTATTCCAGGCTTCACAGGTGACATGGATGACAGAGTGATTGTCAGAGTTATAGTTTTCCCTCAGACGAGGGACAGTATTATGGACAGGTGGTCCAAGAGGATACTGTGGGAGGCATAGTGCTAGACACTGATTAGTTTTAGTGATCGATACAGTCTAAGAAGTTTAGATTTGGAGTTCATTTATGAACTAGGTCCCATCAGATATCCAGACATATTCTAAGACAAGTATTACTCAATTCGGGAAATGGTTTTCTCCGCAAGGTTGAGATATAAAGAGATACAGAAAGAAACACCGAAGCGGATCCACTCACTGAGGCTATTTCTCGAACACAAGAGTTTTACAAACGAGCTTTGTGAAACTGATTAGTAGGGGAGTTGGATGCTCGGTATCACACGAGCTGTGAGTACACGACATTGCAATAATTAGCCTTAAGTGCAAGTGGGAGATTGTTGGATATAGTGCCCTCTAAGTCAATTATTGGATCGCAGGTACATGATTGCAATGATTGAGGGAGGACCTATACCGATATAACAGTCTTACTCGAGATGATAGTATGCTATCTGGTCTGTCTTTATCATCATATGGATGTTGATAGAGCCCATAGGATTCTTGCTTGACTACCGGAAGTATGATGGCGATCATATATGTGAGAGCTGGGGTCTGTAAGCACTTCCTTAAAAGTGTCCCTAGTCGTGGGAGTTTCGAGACAGGGCATCGATACTCCAGAGTAGACTAGTGTATACAGTCGAGACCCCGATGAAGGGCGGTGGCCGGTCTCACAAACCACTGGTGTCAGTTGGATCACCTAAGATGTATACAGGTGCTCATTGGGTTATGAGTACACCGGACAGGACTCGCCGGGAACATGCTAGTTGGTATTATACATATCGTCAGATAGCAGTTCCCTGGTGACATGTGTACAGGTTAGTTCATTGACCTGAGGTCGTCATTTGTCTCGTGTGAGTTCCCACTGTGCTTTGATTTATACCCTACCACGGGTCAAAGCAGTCGTGCAAACAGGTATATTTTGGGTACAGTCCCGAGCCACATTGGAGGCAAGTGAGCGGGTCTTCGGGGATTCGTCTCTCCCGGTATTGGGGGTGAGATCGCGCAGTGTTTAGGAGAGCCATTACACGAAATCCTTGGCCAGGGTAATCGAGATATACTGGTAGGTATACCAGTAGTATCTCAGGGTGTTCCGGGCTACTCTCTGACACGATTTATGCAGCTATTGGGGGTCTGACGTTTACCGACCCCCTAGGCCTAATATGCGATACTCATAGACGAATGTTCCGGACTGTACGGATATTGTCACTGTCAGGCTCAGTAGGGTTTATAGATGAGTTCGCTCGTCAGTTTCCCTTCCAATCAATACATAGGCAAAACATTACGTACAGCCAGTACCTCAGACGTGCTAGTGGTTATACCCAGTGCCAGTGTACTGATGAGTCATTAGAGTCCCCCACCGACACTTTCCCAAGTTCGGGCGAAACGTTGTAGAGGCCGTATGGGATTATGGCAGGGTTCGGAAAATGCACGTGCATTTTCGCACGTGTCAGTTTTCGGGCAGATAATACTGATAGGCTTTGGTTTAAGCCGGAACCCAGTATTATACTGTGTAGATATAATATCTTTGTCTCAGTTGCATTTGTATTCGGTCGTAATACAAATGCGGGTATGTTTATACCGATACGGGGTTATCCTGAAATTCGTTTCGGGATGACTTTTGGAAGTTGCCAGTTTTCAGTTTTCTATCAGCCGTATTTGACATTCGGTTAAATGCGGATTTATCTTTTCTTGGGATTTGTGTGGAAACTTCTAAAAGAGGTGACTAGGATGGTGACTAGGATAGTGAGGTGGCTTTGTCATTAATGGTTCATTAATGATAAAGGATGACTAGGTTTAATGTGATTGGTTCCATTTAATGTTTGATAATGAGTCATTCTTTCATTAAGTGTGTTGATAACTATCATTTTGTTATGCTCACCCTCCCCTCTCCTACACTCACCTCCCTCTTCTATTTATTGTGGCCGGCCCTCTTTGTGAGGCAATGGTTGTTCATTTGATTTCATTTTGTGAGAAAAGATTATGATAACTAGTGTATGGAAATTTCCTAGTTCAATTTCCATTCACCCGATTCCAAATGGCAACTTCTTTTAACCGTTCGTCCATAGCCTTGGACGTAACGAGACAAAGTATTCTACTCATTCTCTACTTCATCTTGGTCGTCTCTTTTAGCAAACTTGACGACTGAGTTGCCTCGGTTCAGAGGCGGGAGCCCGTTTAAAGATCCGTCGACGTGGTGCCACCTGGACGACGAGACCGGAGATCGAGCAAGTTCGGATCAGTTGCAACATAGCGTGGGATGATGGTTGAAGACCGAAGGACTCGGATCATTCGGTATAACAATTCTATCCTCTTTACAATTTGTTAGTTTAGATTTAATGGACGATCCGAGATAAAGTACGCGATAGCGCCAGTCGTAAAAGTTTTGTTCCGCATATCGGCGTCTGTTAGACGGCCGGGACGCTGCCGCGGACTTATAGATATTGTCACTGACAGGCTCAGTAGGGTGTCAGGATAAGTTCGCTAATCGACCTCCCTTTCGGTCAATAGCTGGTAGCCCGTCATGTATGGCTAATACCTCTGACGTGCTAGTGGTTAAATCCACAGCCATAGTATTGACGAGTCTTTAGAGTCCACCACACACACAGTTACTCAAGTTTTGGGCGAAACGCTGTAGAGGCCGTATGGAGATATGGCAGGGTTCGATCAGATACGTGCGGTATTGCACGGATCGTGATCGGACGGTTTTTACTAGCCGGCTTTGGCTTAAGCCGGATCTTAGTATTAGACAATGTAGTTTTGTCTCTTTGCATTTGTGTTCAGTGGGAATACAAATGCGGGCATGTATTTGCAGTAGCGGGGTTTTCCTGTAATTTATTACGGGATCAGTTTTCTGAAGTTGCCAATTTGCATTCCGTTCCGGCCAGTTTTCTTTTGTTCCTTCACGGCCGGAGTTTCTGATGGAGGGGGTTATTTGCAGTTTGCAAATAACGTATTTGTGGAGGGGTTTCTTGCATTTATGCCTTCATAATCATGAGATTCTTTTTCTATCTCATCCATTGCTTTCTTTATGATGGTTGGTGAAAGGATGTGAGCTTGAAATTGGTGTGACCATTTTCTCATATATTTATTCCCTTTCTTCTCTTGATAATGATTCATTCATTTTTCTCCACCATTCTTGAATGGCCGGCCACTTTGAGAGGGGAGAGAGAGAGTTCATTTTTGAGGAAGAAAAATATTCATCTCATGCTTGCTTGCTGCAAAATTTCTTACATCTCTTCAAAAGTTCATATTGATTCCTCCATCAATGGCAACTTCTTGACCCCAAAGAGACATGGTTTCTACACTTGCCTACAGCAAATCTTGGACGCATCGGCTAGCCAACTTCGCGCCCAAGTTGCCTCGGTCCAGAGATGGGAGCCCGTAAACGAACCCGGCTACGTGGTGCCCTTTCCGACGAGGAGGTGACGGACGGAGATTCCGCGGGAGATCGGAGTGGAGACGAAGACCAAAGGACACGGATCGCTTGGTATATCTCTTCACCCATCTTTTAGTTTGCTAGTAGCTAGGTTAATGGCTCGATCCGGGTTAAAAGTGCGCGGTGGTGCCGGTTTACAGTTTTTGTAAAGTTTTCGTTTCCGCATTTCCGGCGTCGGATCGACGGCCGGGGCGCCACCGTGCACTTACATAATAAACATGAAGGGAGGTAAGTGTAGGAAAAAGAGATGGTGACCATAACCCAAAAGCAAGCCTCACATCATAATCTTAATCAATCTAATCTCCATCACCATTAATGCAAACCATCATGAAGCAAAAGGAATCTAATGATGCTAGAAATATCATAATGCCACCATTTCACAAATAACCCCTCCACAAATGCTCATTTGCAAATATGCAAATTAGCCCCTCCATCAATAATCAGCCAACGAAAGGAAGAAAGGAAAACTGGCTGAAACGGAATGCAAACTGGGAACTTCAGAAAACTGATCCCGTAATAAATTACAGGAAAACCCCGCGACTGTATATACATACCCGCATTTGTATTCCCACTGAATACAAATGCAAAGAGACAAAATCTACACTGTACAATACTAGGATCCGGCTTAAACCAAAGCCCGCTAGTATTATCCGTATGATCATGATCCGTGCAATACCGCACATATAAGATCGAACCCTACCATATCTCCATACGGCCTCTACAGCGTTTCGTCCGAAACTTGAGAAACTGGTCTGTGGGGGACTCTAAGGACTCGTCAATATTTTGGTTGTGGATTTAACCACTAGCACGTCAGAGGTATTAGCCATACGTAACGGGCTACCAGATATTGACCAAAAGGGATGTCGATGAGCGAACTCATCCTGACACCCTACTGAGCCTGTCAGTGACAATATCCGTACATTCCGGTCCGTTCGTCTATGAGCATCGCATGGCGGGCCTAGGGGGTTGGTAAAAGTCAGACCCCCAAAAGCGGTACAAGTCGTGTCGGAGTGTAGCCCAGAACACCGTGAGATATTACTGGAATACCTACCAGTAAATCTCCTGCCTTGGCCAAGGACTTCGTGTAATGGCTCACCTAGACACAGCGCGACCTCACCCCCAATACCGGGAGAGACGAATCCCTGAAGATCCGCTCACTGCCTCTATGTGGCTCGGGACTGTACCCAACTAAAACCTGTTTGCACGTCTCCTTTGAGCGTGGTAGGGTTGTAATCAAAGCACAGTGGGAACTCACACGAGACAAATGACGATCTCAGGTCGATGGACTAACCTGTACACATGTCACCAGGGAACTGCTATCTGACGTCTGGTATAAGACCAACTAGCATGTTCCCGGCGAGTCCTGTCCGGTGTACTCATAACCCAATGAGCACCTGTATACATCTTAGGTGAACCAACTGACACCAGTGGCTTGTGAGACCGGCCACCGCCCCTCGTCGGGGTCTCGACTGTATACACTAGTCTACTCTGGAGTATCGATGCCCTGTCTCGAAACTCCCATGACTAGGGACCTTTTAAGGATGTGCTTATAGACCCCAGCTCCCACGTATATGATCGCCCTCATACTGCTGGTAGTCAAGCAAGAATCCTAAGGGCTCTATCAACGTGCAATAGTGACTGTAAGGTCACCTAAAGCAGTATACAATGATAAAGATAAACCAGATAGCATACTATCATCTTGAGTAAGATTGTTCTAACGGTATAGGTCCTCTCTCAATCATTGCAATCACGTGCCTGTGATCCAATAATTGACTCTGAGGGTACTATCTCCAACAATCTCCCACTTGCACTCAAGGCTAATTATTGCGATGTCGCATACTCACAGCCTGTGTGATACCGAACACCCAACTCCTCTACTAATCAGTTTCACAAAACCCGTTTGCGAAACTAATGCGTTCGAGGAATAGCCTCAGTGAGTGGATCCGCTCTAATGTATGTTTCTATGTCTCTTTTTATCTCATGTTCACGGAGAAAGCCATCTCCCGAAATGAGCAATACATGTCTTAGAGTATGTCTGGATATCTGATGGGACCTAGTTCATAAATGAACTCCAAATTCAAACTTCTCAGACTGTATCGTCAACTGAACATAATTAGTATCCTGCGCCATGCCTCCCTCAGTATCCGCCTGGACTACCTGTCCAAAATACTGCCCCTCGTCAGAGGGAAAACTGTAACTCTGACAGTCATTCTGTCATCCAGGTCACCTTGGAAGCCTGGAATGATAACCGTCTCCTAAAGGAGGCTGCCGTTATCAAATCCCTAGAACACGCACTTATGTTCTAAAGCTGCTTCCTAATGTTTTTCCAGGATTGGATTAATATCAACTTATTGCATCTACTGCAAAAACAACATCTGGTGTGGTACTTGACATCTCATGATTGACTCAATTGCCTAAGCAAGTGATCTGCCAATAATGCACATCCCTCTCTACTTTAGTCTGTAAGACACCTTTAGAGAGGGTGACTCCATCACCTGCAGGTACACTACCGTGCTAGGAGTCATCCATTCTAAAACACCTTTAGAATGCTGTCAAAGTATCCAGATTAGGAAACTACCTAAATGTACATCTAAAACCAAAATCCAGTAACCAGAATGTCTGATATAATATCCAAGTCCCATGTGGAGAAACCACTGTGTGACAACCAAAGTATAACCGATCGTAGTATAGGAACTTCACTTCCTACTCTGTGTATGTCATCCAAATACCAGGACATCACACCCTACTACCTTCTTAACAGATCCATCCCCTATTCTGATGAAGTCAAACCTATGACTGTCACATCAGAAATAGATGATCTATCTCCGCTATATCTGCTTTAGTCTATAAATAGATATAAGCCACTTGTTCACTATGCTTCCGCTGCTCCCACTGACTATGACAACCCTCTGGCAGAGTCATATAGACGTACACTTCTAAAACTACTTTAGAACGACGCTATATTCATCCTCCCGCCGGTTCTCGCGGTCTGGAACAACAGCAATGGCAAGTCTGGGCAAACAAGATCCTCCCTGTCACCGTCCTTGAGGCTACCGGAGTATCTCTCGGGTGCCTGAGATTACCCACCATATCTGTGGAGTGGCCAATGGAATGTCAAGCCAGATTGAATCTTTAGGTTCTTATCAAATTTTCAGTAATCGTTTGCGGTTCTGGAATCACTTCCAGTTCTACCATACCCCCACTACTGTTTTCTGAAAAAATCCATTTTTTATTAAAACTGTGGCGAGTCAAGAACAATATCACTATTGATCTTCCAGATGGTAGAAAGTCAACCCTCGTCATAGCTTGGGTCAACCCACAAACAGCCATTACAGAAACGTGTCTTGAGTTATCCAGAGTCTGGTTTTAAGCATAAGCCGGACAACTCCCCGTACCTTAACATCGTCAAGATACGAACTGTTCTATATCCAATACAGAAATAGAGACACTGATTTAATTGAACCAGATTCAAATCATGCATCTGTCTCTAGTGCATGTCAACTGAATGGAAAAAGGCCGATCAGCATTACTCAACTTAGGAGTGCTTCCAATTATGAGTAACCTGAAAGAGAAGCAAGTTCTCTTAATCATTACTATCAACTGAATACCATACACAAGTATCTACATCTTCGGTCACCTTGAAGAATCCCGATACTTGCAACATCTGGTTCTCTACTTTACTCTTATACCTATAACTTCTCAAAACTTGGACCTTGTATTTCTACGAAACACATGTTTAAGAACTAGAGAAGTCACAAGTAAACAGAATATAGTACGAGGACCAACCCCTCTATCCTAATGGACACTGGACAACATACAATACTTTGTATAAGTCCCTTGAGTCCAATTTCTCATTCCCTGTGTGCCGTAGGTTGAAAACTGTACTATGGTTATGAAGAATTACACGGCTGTTTAATGCTCCTTACCTAACCATCCACTGATATAGGTAAATGTCACGGACATAATTTCAAAAAGGTATATCTCACTTTATAAAAATAGACGTACAGATATATCAATTTGAAATTGGTGCATAACAACGGATATTCAAAACCAAATATCTGCCGTCCGGCAAGCAGCCCAGGCGATTTCCTCAAATATCACCAATTACAACGAATTCCGATATAGTGAGGATGGTCACCTAATTCCCAATAACTTACTCCCACTCATCATCTGTAAAACCATACGGATGTGAGAATCAAACCTGGTAAATACATACCCTAGAGCAAGTGTCTAATTGGGAAATCAGTTTTTTATTAACAGTACACGGTGAAACAGAAACATGAATATGTTTCGATGGGGGTATCCTGGTATTCTTAGTAATGTCTCTTCCATTATCCAGATTCACAACTGTAACCGTATATTTCTTTGCCATCTCTACAAATCCTTTTATATGTTTTTAGTCATTACCTTCTGCACACCCCCTTAGGCTAAATGGTTTTCTTCCTTCCCTACCGTTTGGCACCAGCCTATGGTTTAGAAGAAGACTATCCAATAAGCATAATGGGTGTACTGTCATAATCCTAGGAGCACTCACAATGCGAGAGAAGGTGAAGATAAAAGACAACCGAATAAACCTTATTCCTATTTCTCCTGAACCAGAATCCATCCCCGAACTGGAACGAGTTCGTATATAACCATACGATGGAGTATCCTATAAACTGTGGATCTTCGTAGTGATACGGAGTGTCCTGGAGAAATACAAAGGTGAAGTGGGAGTGGTAATGAAATACTTGGTTTGGTCGTGAATAGCAGTCGCAATTTACTTTGCCCTCCTTCTAATCCCTTTACTTGTCTTAACTTAATACCTTCTGTACACCGTTTAGGCTAATTGGTTTTCTTCATTCCCTACCGTTCGGCACCAGCCTAAGGTTTGGAAGAAGACTATCCAATAGGCGTAACGGGTGTACTATCTTCTAAACCAAGGAGCGCTCGCAACCCGAGAGAAGGTAAAAGGAAAAGACAACTGAATAGTCCTATTCGTTTTCTCCAGAACCAGAAACCATCCTCGAATAAATTCCTTCGAGTTCGTATATAACCATACGATGGTTTTATCAAATGAAAGTGGACGTTCGTAGTAATACGGGGTGTTCTGGAGAAAAGGGTAAAAGTAGGAGTGGCAATGAGGTTTGCAACTCTGACAATCCAAAAGCCAGTGTTTAAGAAGGTTCGGTTAATTTGATCACTGAGTCATAGTCAAGGGTCGGGTCTTGGTCGCTGCCAAAAAGAGAGAGAAAAGAAACACTCAGCGTGCACTCTAACCTAGATTAGAATGGTTATCAATTTATCTAATCAGGAAACCTCCCACTGTACCGTCAAATTCTCCTCCAAACCTGAAAGAAGAATTAGTCGGGATCACCCGAGGAGTAAACCAACTCATCAGTGGGAATCGGGATCTAACTATCATCGCATGATAATGTAACGGAATCCTCTCAAGTTATCACACTCCAGAAGGTATGCGCATATCTGGCAAGTTTCAGTTTCTTTAGAAACTCCCGATGTGATTTTTGCCCCATGCTCTTATGACCTTGGCGTGAGGTCAAAATGTAATAAGTCACATGTCAAGTTCTACCCATCATTATCCAGGTTAATTTGCACCCACCCGTACCTACCCTTGACGTAGGCCAAAATGGCAGTACGACTGTCTCAAACCAACGCATTCTATCTATGCAACAGATAAATATCCGGCAGCTACCAATCACTATGCCTTGGCGTGAGGTCAAAATACATAGCTTGAATACTACCGAATATTTAACTGAAATGATGGAGGGCTATGAATGGTTTCTGGCGAAAACCTTTAACGTAATGAACTTGATATCGTTGAAGGAACCAGATAGCTTTATAAAAATATAGTGGCGAAAACCTTTGCTAAAGAGGTCACTCCCGGTGAAGGGATCTCGGCTCTTTCCCCGTAGAATGAGGTGCAGGATATTCCAACTGAATAACACGATGCAAAGCAAAAGTAATCGACTATAGTGAAGTTATTGCCCGGACGCAAAATTCTGTCCAAGGGGTCACTCCCGGTGAAGGGATCTCGGCCCTTGCCTCGTCGACTGAGGTGCTGGATATTCATAACCGAATACCACTGTGCAAAACAAAAGAGAACGTCCTTGCAATAACAGCTTTTTGAAAAATGTTCCAACAACATCAGAATATGTTTGTTTAGCTTGCATTGATCCGAATCAACGCAGTCCCATCAATTGATCACACTAATAAAGAACGAAAATAATGATGTACGTATATGCCATCCGCATTCGCCACTGGGTCCCGTCATCACCCGTTAGGTTACTTAACTAACGACAGAGCGGGGACTGGACTAGCGCGGATGCAAAACATATACAACATCTACTAGCATATATATCAATATATAATATTCGCTCAAGGCGTGATAAAATGCAACATCACAGAAATGTAATAAGTATCACAGAACAATACAGATATCTGGGATCCCCGGGTTTCATAGAGCCGCCACTGAAACCCGACGTTCCTCTGGTCGTGTGGATAGCCTGTGCAATGAAATCTTAGACCCCTACGGGTGCGGTAAGTTACCCGCCAAAACCTGAAGCGAGGCAGCCCCTTTCAGCAACGTGAATGGACCACTCAGCACTTCACGGAATCCGGTAACTTGGGCACCCCTCCTGGGTCAACCTATACCCCCTACGAGTGCGGCGAATAGCCCGCCAATTCTAGAGTGAAGCCTCCTCCGTCTCAACGCCATGAGATGCGGGCTCGTTTCCCTCTAGAACCCGGCTATCCATGCACCCCTCCGCGGGGTAATCCTAGTACAGAAAGTAAAATATATATACAACGGGTACATCGACCTCAGCCCGGTCGTGCCCCAAAAGAATAATATACAAACAGGCAGTGACGGCAGTCCACATGTCGGACGCTCGCCCCGCAATATCAAATGTACATAATAAACCAAACTGTACTACCATTGCATCCAGGCTATCCACCACGACAATCCGCAACATCACAGCACAACACAGAACATCAACGTGAATGTCACGTTCGCAAATCCGTCTAAAAGGGCTATAGCAGTTAGACAGGATTTACCGATCAAATGACATTCACGGTCGCAGATATAATGTAAATACTGTGAACTAACATGTTTAAAATTTTCGATCGATCAAATTTACCGAAGTGGGCCCTAAGTACTACTGTAGCACTTAAAGACATCTGGGCCCAAAAAGAATATACCAGAAACCCTATTTCTATGTTAGAGAGCTACTGTAAAAATTTGATGCAGTGAAGCCAAAATTCGGCGGCGGATCCGCGGCCAAAACGTGGTTTTGGCCGCTGATCCGCCGCGCTACAGTAATTTCAGCCTACCAAATTTTTACAGAATGCATAAAAAACCCTGCACGTATTTTTACAATGTACCAAATAATTTTTAGAGCACAGAAAAATTCGACAGAAAGTACGACATGGAAACGCGGTTTTTGGAAAATCTGTTCGATCGAACTTGTAAACATGTTAGAGCAAGTTAGACTAGGTTAATGGCGTGGCTCTGATACCAGTGTAAGTGCACGGCAACGCCCCGGCCGTCAATCCGAGGCCAAAATGCGGAAACGAAACTTTTACGAAACTTGTAAACCGGCACCACCGCGCACTAAAATCCCGGATCGGGCCATTAACCTAACTCTAGCAAATTAGAAAATGAGTAGAGAGCTATACCGAGCGATCCGTGTCCTTCGGTCTTCGGCCTCCACTCCGATCTCCTCGCGGAATCTCCGGTCTTCATCTTCTCATCGGAACGGGCACCACATCGCCGGGTTCTTTTACGGGCTCCCATCTCTGGACCGAGGCAACTCGAGCACGAAGTTGGCGAGTCGACGTGCCCAAGGATACTGTAGATGAAGTGTAGAATAGTTTGTCTCTTGGGGTTTAAGTTGCTATTTGATGGAGAAGAAAAATGAACTTTGGGGAGGTGTTAGGAATTTTGCAAGCAAGCAAATGAGATGAATGATTTTCCCTCTCCCAAAAATGAAATTTCCCCCTCACAAAATGTGGCCGGCCTCACTAGAATGGGAGAGTTCAAGAATAAACATGAAGGGAGGTAAGTGTAGGAAAAAGAGATGGTGACCATAACCCAAAAGCAAGCCTCACATCATAATCTTAATCAATCTAATCTCCATCACCATTAATGCAAACCATCATGAAGCAAAAGGAATCTAATGATGCTAGAAATATCATAATGCCACCATTTCACAAATAACCCCTCCACAAATGCTAATTTGCAAATATGCAAATTAGCCCCTCCATCAATAATCAGCCAACGAAACGAAGAAAGGAAAACTGGCTGAAACGGAATGTAAACTGGGAACTTCAGAAAACTGATCCCGTAATAAATTACAGGAAAACCCCGCGACTGTATATACTGTTAGTTATATGTATGCCCTAGAGGCCATTACTGTACATAGGATGTATATTGTAGTGGATGCTGGGACATATATAGGGAGGACTTTCTTGCTCGACATGATAGTATGCTATCTGGTTGAACTTTACCTTAACGTGTATACTAATTGTCTCTCTGTTACATGTTGGTAAAGCCCTTAGGATGTGTACTTGACTACCTGGACTACGATGCAGATCATACTAGTGGGGACAGATAGTCTATATGTACATCCTTCAAAGTCCCTAGTCGTGGGTGTATCGAGACGGGGTATCGATATACCAGAGTAGACTAGCGTATACCTTCTCGACCCATACAGATGGGCGATGGATGATCCCATATCCATCGGTGTTTGACATCAGAGATGATATACGGGTGCTCAGTGGAGACTGGGTACACTAGACGGACTCGCCGAGAACTCCCAGATGGTATTATACCTTACGTCAGATGGCAGTTCTCTGGTGACACTGGTACAGAGTAGTCTGTTGACCCGAGATCGTCATAGAGTCTTGTGTGGTTCGCACTGTGCTTTGATTTCCATCTTACCACGTCCAAGAGGGCGTGCAAAACGGTGGTTTTTGGGTACAGTCCCGAGTCACATGGAGGCAATGAGCGATAGGAGGGGATTCGTCTCTCCCGGTATAGGGAGTTGATGTTGCGCTGTGTTCGATTGGCTATAACAGGAAATCCCTGGCCAGGGTTGCTGAGATTTACTGGTAAGTGTTACCAGTAGTTTCTCGAATTGTTATAGATCTCATATCGACACGACTTATCGAGCTATTGGGGTCTGACGTTTACCACCTGTTCATATCAGAATATTGCATTTTATACCGCCCATTCTTACGCTCGTGTGTTTATAGGTAGGTACTTTTAATCCGTGTTTGTTACATGTTTACAGAATACAGGTTTCCAGTCCAAATATTGTAAATCAAGATAAAATCTCCACAGTTACGCTGAAAGCAGAACATCTGTCGACAGCAGATAAAAGCCGGGTTCCGGTCATCCATATCCGTCCAGTGCCGAGTACCGGTTTCCGATGCAAGACATGTGACAGTGGTCATTCATGTCTGGGACAAGCACAGAGCACGAGGTGGGCTGCACAAGAATCAATGGGTGCGCGGAGCTCGAGGGAGAGACAAAGTCAAAAGTAAAAAGATATGCAATCTTGGACTTGGAAATCTGCTGATATCGTAGAAGACTTTTGTGTATTCTGAAGATGCCAAACACCAGGAAACAGGGAACCAGGAACCCACATGAAATTGCCAAGCCCAACTCCACCAAACGGCCGCGGAAGCGCGGCCAAAGGGGGGTTTTGGCCGCCCTTCCGCGGCAGTGTGGGCCCCTCTCTGCGCCAAATTTTGGGGTTATTTTGGTACTTTTACCTATGCTCTGCTGGTTGCCCTAGAACCCCATTTCCCTGCCTATAAATACAGCAGAACTGAGCTTAGCCAAGGGTCATTCTTTGTATTCTTTTGTTCCTCTTTCTTTTGTAGTTTTTAGTTCTTTTTCTTCTTCTTCTTCATTCCTCTTCCATGAATTGTAGTGAGAGCTTTTTATGGATGTGAATAAAGATGAGGGTTTTGTATCATTCTCTTGTGCTTCTTCTTCCCCTTTGAGATTTTTGCTTTCTCTTGCTCATTCAACCTCTTCATTGAGCTTGAATGGTTAAGGGTTAGTTATTGATCTCAAAGGTCGTATTTTCTTCCGGGACTAGCACTTCATTTCACATGCGCTTTCTACCCTTCCCTTGATCTTGCAACCTCTTCATTGAGCTTGCAAGTTTAAGGGTTGGCTATTGAGCACATGCTTGGCTTGGGTTCTACTTCCGTGTTCTTTTCTTGTTCTTTTTATTACTCGCTTTTTATTACTTGTCTTTTTATTACTTGCAATTTTATTCATGCACTTTAATACTTGTATCTTTTCTTTTCTTTGTTCTCTGCTTTTTGTTCTCTTTTGTTTATTTTGTGAATGTTGTAATTATTGTTGTTGTTAAGAATTAATACGGTTTTATAAGTTAACATTTCCTTCTCATTTCCTTTTCCCGTTATTTTCCTTTTGAACTCCGCCCAAACCATACGCAAGCGCTCCGTTAGGCACCGTACCCTGACAAGGTAACGGTGATTCCTAACCACGACCGGTTGCGTTCGGTTTGGCCGGAGGCGAAGGCAAGAGACAAGAACGGAAGGACAAGGGTAAATAAGCCGGATTCCTCGAATACCGCGCTTAAATCACCTAATCCACGTTGTTGCCGATTGCTTAGCTTCAATTGGTCAAGACTCGGCTCAAAGGTTTTTAGTACGGATTTCTTAGCTTATAATTTCGTATTTTCTTAACAACTTTATACTTGCAGATAAACACATAGGTTAGAACAAACAAACATACAAGATTCTTTATTGACTCGTCTAAAGCAAGAAGGTAAGATAACACCATCTCCCTGTGGACCGACCCGTGCTCACCGGCTAGCTGCAAAGCGACACCGTCCTGATCGCGGTTACACTTTAAATCTTTGAACATCCGACACGCCATCGGCGTGCGATCAAATGGCGCCGTTGCCGGGGAGACGGTAGCGTATTTTCTTTCTTGTTATTCGGGTTAATATTCTTTTTGTAAAAAAAAAAAATATATATATATATATATTCTTTTTTGTTTTTTTTTGGACAATATTTTTGTGGGCAAGTGTGCAGAATTTTGCGTATTTGCAAACTGCGATAGTGGGGAAGCAAAGTGTACATTCAACGTTAAGGTGTTTACAAAGTACAGTGCCAAAGATCCGGGTAGTTTGACCCGCGCAAGCGAACCTTTCAAGCTTACCGGATTTGATTCAACGGGGGTTTCTTAACCCAAAAACTTAACGGTACGTACTTTACTAACACCTTCTTCTCAAATCCGACGCTTCCAATATACTATTCTTTGCAGGATTCTTTGCAAGTTCGCTAGCAAACGCTAAAACTTGACTAACCCGTATTTGTTGCAGCGCCGCGCTTAAAAAACGATTGTTTTGATTCTTTATAAGAATTTTTGAATCGCGCATTGCATCAATTAATACGAACTTAAGGGCAAGCGAACCCCACAACATACGGTAAAGGATTTCATCACCTTTTCCGTGGCCCACAAATCACGAACTTGAGCATAACGTTTACCCGCACAAAATTTAAAAGAAAATAGACTTTAAGCCTTAAGGACTTCGCGCTCACTAGGAGAAGTTAACTGTATTTAGAAGCTTGCTTAACGGTATATTGTTTACGGGGTGTCTAGGAAAGTGTTAACGGCGAAACCGCCAAAAGAGAAAGGGTTATTTAATTAAGGAACTTCGCGAAAGCGTTGGAAAACCTCCCCTTATCTCTGCACTTACCTGGCCTCGTGATCAGTGTATTTTTAAGCCTGTTTCTCGACACAGTTTTACTTCGACAATCAAGTTCTGGAGCAGGTCTAGTTGACCTAGGTGAACCCTAGAACGATTAGGTGTGTGGTATTTTTGTGTCGTGATTTTTGTCCATATTCTTTTTTATGTATATTTCATTCTTTTTCTAACTAAAAAAAAAAAAAAAAAAATCACATTCTTTTCCTCTCCTTTTCTCTGTCTTTCTTTCTTCTCTCTTCATATCATGGGTACCCCTCCTCGTAAAACTCTTGCCGAACTTTGGTACCCACAACCAGACATTACATCATACGGTTCTTGTTTTGGTCGAACTTCAAACGATCCATCCATGCCAAAAATTTCATTGAGAGATCGGATAGACGCGTCTAGGACAAACAATTTGACTCGGCAATCCATTTCGTATCAACCATTTCATACATTCACCCCTTCTTACGTTGATACCCCTTCCTCGAGTCACGTTGCTACTCCAAGACCTATGTCTATTGCTGAACGAATTGAACAATCCCGTAGCCGATCTTTCACTCCTCTCACCACTACAAATTCTTGGGATCAACAATTCCATTCACCTTCTTATTCCAATGTTGATCCCACTCCTGTCCAGCCATTCAATTCCTACCAATCCTACCCTACTTTTACACCTTCCCTAGACATTGCTTCTACACAGCCATTTGGGAGTTTTCAGTATCCAAACAACTTCGTATCTTTTACTGAAACCCCATCACAACCCATGTCTAGTCTAGAACAGTCGTTGGAAGACTTTAGGGTAGCGTCAAGCCAACAGATGATGGATTTGAATGCGTCCATGGCCGCTCTCATACAACCTAGTGATCCGGTAGCTAGTTTTCAACTAGCTCCAACTTTTTCAATGTATGATGAGGCGGCAGGACAGGCTGTGAATTTGAGTGGAGAGAGTGAGATGTACCCCCTTCCAAATCAAACCTACCCGTCTCAAGTTGAATCCCACAACTCTTGTTTTGAAAGTCTATCAAGTGTCCCAAATGAATTATCAGTTGAAGATAGAATGATTAATGAGTTGTGCGACTTCGTAATGTTTGATTTGCCCGATTGCGAAGGGTCTCTTCCAAGTGAAACCAATCCTAAACCTTTTGACCTTTACACCTCCATCTTAGAACCTGAATTGATTAATATCCATGCTTTGGTTGAGGTGTCAGAGAATTTTGATTTTCACTTGATTGAGGATATTGACGCTGGGAACATTTTGGATGATGAACCCGTAGATTTGGCTGAGTTTTTCTCTTCAAATCATCATCCCGATTCTTTAAATGTTTTTCCCGAACCCCATATGCGTCTTGATTTTGATGAAATTTGCATGGATAAGCTGAATTTTGAGGAAAATATTGAGGATAACACTGAGGATGATACAGTTTTAATTGATGAGTCGGATTTTCCAATTCATCCTAATCCTTCCACTGACTGTGTACACCCTCCTGAACCCTTAACCGATACCCTTCCTCAACCACTTCCCTCCATCCTTTCCATCGTTCCGACCTTGCAAGAACCCGTATCACTTACATTTCATATGTCTGGTTTACCAAGTTCGGCGTATCCATGGTTTCTCACGAACCTTGAGGGATTTGACCCAATCTCTCGACAGGTAAATATATTAGCACAATCGCTTTTTACACATCGCTCATCACAAATTGTGCTAATCTATTTACTCCATTTGCACCCTCAAGTTCGTACTCCACTTCTTTTTCCCTTCCGCCATTCTTCTTCTTCTTCTCATCTACCGAGACCGCATTCCACTTCTCTCCACAAGCGGTCTCGCGTAGTCTCCATTTCTTACCTCTCCTCATTCTTCCACCAACCACCGCTTTACAGAGATAAGATTTTTGAATGGTTGGTGCTAACCTTTGGCCTGTGTAAGGCCTTGTATAGATTTATACTGTTCTTTCCCCCCTAATCCTGAACTTTATCGCTTAACAGTGGAAACACTGTTTTACTTAAGTTTGGGGGGGACTTTTTTTGTATATATTTTTGTTTTCTTTTTTGTTTTGTATATAATTTGTTTCTAGAAAGCGCCGGCAATTTTAACCCTCTTAGTATAGCCTGACAGTGAGGGCACTGTCAAGTTTAAGTTTGGGGGTGTGCTCGGTAAGCTTTCTTCCTTCGCATTCATTTGTATATTTTGCATTTGCATACCTTATTAAAAACCCATAAAAATCGAAAAAGTTCTAAAAATATAAAAACTTTTTGTCAAGTTAGCTTGTGGAAGAACTCTGATTCAACATTCGACGGTTTTTGTTTGAAAAGATAGGAATAACTAAATCCTATGTTTAGATTTTGAAAACCTGAAAGATAACTCTCCTTTGAAGTTAACTATAGCTGATATACGTCTTTACATCACACTACACGTGTTGTGAGTCTTGGAAATTAGATGACAAGTCTTTTATGTTTAAAAACTTTTAAACAGATAAATAATTTTCTGAGGATCAAATAGGTTTGTTCTGAAATAAGTAATATATCAAGAATAGTTTATGAAGTAAGTGAATATGAAGGAATGTTATTGATGCCTTAATTGGAACTAAGTCTGAAAAATAACCCATCTGAAACTTGATTGGAATGATTACACACCGAACCCACTAAACACGTCTTTTATCCAAAAAAATAATTGAACTACCGGTTATATCTCCGTTCGTATTGAATCATCATGTTTTTCACGCCAAACTGTCTTTTGTTTTTGGACCTAGGTAACTTGAGTAATTAAGTCCGCTGGGGTGTTTCTACACCTAATGCCCTAAAACCAACTGGTTTGGGTGCATTGGCCCAAAGCTCGCTAAGAAGCCTAGATAGTCCAGTTTTAAAACAAAATCAAGCAAGTGTTCTCTCCGAGTTAAAATTCCTAACGGTTCTCTGTGTGAGAATAATCTTGATAAAAGACAGGCTTTTATAAAAATTTTAGCGGAGATATGAAGGTTTTATTCTATGATAAAGACTATTGCACGTTCACAGAGGTGTGTATGAAATGAAAACAAGTTAAAGGTGGAGTGAAGAATAAGACCTAGTTTCCTGTTAGGGAAGATAGAAATTCTGAAGTTGAAACTTGACTGGAAAACGAAACTTGATAAATGCTTAACTTTTTATAAAACTTATGAGATCCTTTTAAAATTGTTATCTGAGCTTTATTGTGTGACATAATGACTTTATTCGACCTTTTGGGAACTTAACGACACTATTTTTGCACTGCACGTAAAGACATATAAAATCTGTAGTTAAATAAGAAGAGAGGTGTGAAAAATAAAGGTTCGATAGTCTAAACTTAGGATTATAGAATTGTTATTTTCTAAAACAAAACTTTAGGGGCTTGAATCTTAGTTATTTTACAAAACTAGCTTGACCGGATTTTGTGGGTAGTATCCGCTGAAAACCCTCAGGAGACAACACTCCTCCTACTAGGGACACCTAGAGGTTTAACGGCTTGTTGCACGCGCTCAGTGCAATCGCGTTCCCTGCGAAAGTGCGGTTATCATTTTATTTTTGTGAATAATTGGTTTTGCTCGGGACGAGCAAAAGTTAAGTTTGGGGGTATTTGTTCATATCAGAATATTGCATTTTATACCGCCCATTCTTACGCTCGTGTGTTTATAGGTAGGTACTTTTAATCCGTGTTTGTTACATGTTTACAGAATACAGGTTTCCAGTCCAAATATTGTAAATCAAGATAAAATCTCCACAGTTACGCTGAAAGCAGAACATCTGTCGACAGCAGATAAAAGCCGGGTTCCGGTCATCCATATCCGTCCAGTGCCGAGTACCGGTTTCCGATGCAAGACATGTGACAGTGGTCATTCATGTCTGGGACAAGCACAGAGCACGAGGTGGGCTGCACAAGAATCAATGGGTGCGCGGAGCTCGAGGGAGAGACAAAGTCAAAAGTAAAAAGATATGCAATCTTGGACTTGGAAATCTGCTGATATCGTAGAAGACTTTTGTGTATTCTGAAGATGCCAAACACCAGGAAACAGGGAACCAGGAACCCACATGAAATTGCCAAGCCCAACTCCACCAAACGGCCGCGGAAGCGCGGCCAAAGGGGGGTTTTGGCCGCCCTTCCGCGGCAGTGTGGGCCCCTCTCTGCGCCGAATTTTGGGGTTATTTTGGTACTTTTACCTATGCTCTGCTGGTTGCCCTAGAACCCCATTTCCCTGCCTATAAATACAGCAGAACTGAGCTTAGCCAAGGGTCATTCTTTGTATTCTTTTGTTCCTCTTTCTTTTGTAGTTTTTAGTTCTTTTTCTTCTTCTTCTTCATTCCTCTTCCATGAATTGTAGTGAGAGCTTTTTATGGATGTGAATAAAGATGAGGGTTTTGTATCATTCTCTTGTGCTTCTTCTTCCCCTTTGAGATTTTTGCTTTCTCTTGCTCATTCAACCTCTTCATTGAGCTTGAATGGTTAAGGGTTAGTTATTGATCTCAAAGGTCGTATTTTCTTCCGGGACTAGCACTTCATTTCACATGCGCTTTCTACCCTTCCCTTGATCTTGCAACCTCTTCATTGAGCTTGCAAGTTTAAGGGTTGGCTATTGAGCACATGCTTGGCTTGGGTTCTACTTCCGTGTTCTTTTCTTGTTCTTTTTATTACTCGCTTTTTATTACTTGTCTTTTTATTACTTGCAATTTTATTCATGCACTTTAATACTTGTATCTTTTCTTTTCTTTGTTCTCTGCTTTTTGTTCTCTTTTGTTTATTTTGTGAATGTTGTAATTATTGTTGTTGTTAAGAATTAATACGGTTTTATAAGTTAACATTTCCTTCTCATTTCCTTTTCCCGTTATTTTCCTTTTGAACTCCGCCCAAACCATACGCAAGCGCTCCGTTAGGCACCGTACCCTGACAAGGTAACGGTGATTCCTAACCACGACCGGTTGCGTTCGGTTTGGCCGGAGGCGAAGGCAAGAGACAAGAACGGAAGGACAAGGGTAAATAAGCCGGATTCCTCGAATACCGCGCTTAAATCACCTAATCCACGTTGTTGCCGATTGCTTAGCTTCAATTGGTCAAGACTCGGCTCAAAGGTTTTTAGTACGGATTTCTTAGCTTATAATTTCGTATTTTCTTAACAACTTTATACTTGCAGATAAACACATAGGTTAGAACAAACAAACATACAAGATTCTTTATTGACTCGTCTAAAGCAAGAAGGTAAGATAACACCATCTCCCTGTGGACCGACCCGTGCTCACCGGCTAGCTGCAAAGCGACACCGTCCTGATCGCGGTTACACTTTAAATCTTTGAACATCCGACACGCCATCGGCGTGCGATCACCACCCCTAGGCGAGATATGCGACATATCAGACGATCAGACCGGACTGTACGGAAGTGTTACTTGTTGGATTCACTGGAGTGTGAGCGGGCTTGCTCGTCGATCTTCAGATCGCTCAATACCCGGGTGGCCGTTACGTTTAGCAGACCGCTTGCGGCTTGTGGGTGTTTGATATGATCATCATCTGCTGCCGGCGTATTGACGAGTCTTTAGAGTCCTACACAGAGGTTTCCTGGTTCAAGCGAAACGAAATAGGAGCGCATATGAGATATGTGCGGGACCGAGAATAATGCGTGTATGTGATTGTAAGGTTCCTAGGCACCCTAATGAGGTCTCACAAGGCATCGATCATGTAAAATTAAAATTTTAACGGTGCCGAGAGACCCGACTACGGATCGTTGGCTAGATGTTTAGGCGAAAACATAAACTAGTTAACACTTAACTAAGGGAATACGGAAATACAACCTTTGTAGATCCGGTGCTCCACCTCCATAGCTCCGCAACAAAAGTCCTCTCCGCTGTCCAAATCAAATCCGGGATCTAGCGTCGGCTTCATCGGAGAATAGGCGAGCTAGGTCGTCGATGTCCATGCCGAAGATGATCTACGTCGAGGCATCGCTAGATCAAGCTCCACCTTCACCAAGTCTTAAAAACTTGTGAAGGAAACACACTCTACTACTTGGCAAGAGGTAGAGGATGAAGAAATAGGAAGTGGGTAGACTTTAGAATTGGATTTCTCACTCATATGCTCAATATGCCATTGATGAAGACAAGCTTCTTCATGAAGAAGAAGAAGAAAAGCAAGAAGAAGATAAATATTATGATAAGTTAATTGAAAAAGAAAAGAAAATGAATTCTTATCATAAAATTAACCATGGTCAAGTGTAGAGACTAAACTAGGGTTAGTGGGAATGGTTAGGGTTAAGGATGAGATAAGAATGGTTGACTTGATCAAAGCTTCATGAAGCTTCAACTAAAGAACAAAATTAGCCACCATTCTTTTCTCATTTTCTTTTATTCATTTATCAAAATTAAATGGATAATTAAATAAGATAAATGAATAACAAATAATAAACCCTAACCATTTCATTAACCAAGGTTTAATACTTTACACTTAACCAAAAAGCATGCATCATCAAACATGATACAAGCAAGTGCACAAAATCATATCACATATATAATGCGCACAAACCAAGTGAGAAAATCCATTTAAAGTGAACCAATACTAGTTAGTGCAAAGCAATATATCAAATATATAATTATGCATTAAATCATTAAATCAACACTTGATTCAATGATCCGGTCATGTCGCACACAACCGACTAGTATTCAATGTATCGGCTTATCGAATCAATCCTTGATTCGATAACTAGGGTATATCGCATATAACCTAATCGATACATTCATCGCGAGAATGAAATACGGTATCACATACACATATTATTCTCGGTCCCGCACATATCTCATATACGCTCCTATTTCGTTTCGCTTGAGCCAGGAAACCTCTGTGTAGGACTCTAAAGACTCGTCAATACGCCGGCAGCAGGCAATGATCATATCAAACACCCACAAGCCGCAAGCGGTCTGCTAAACGTAACGGCCACCCGGGTATTGAGCGATCTGAAGATCGACGAGCAAGTCCGCTCACACTTCAGTGAATCCAACCAGTAACACTACCGTACAGTCCGGTCTGATCGTCTGATATGTCGCATATCTCGCCTAGGGGTGGTAAACGTCAGACCCCAATAGCTCGATAAGTCATGTCGATATGAGGTCTATAACAATTCGAGAAACTACTGGTAACACTTACCAGTAAATCTCAGCAACCCTGGCCAGGGATTTCCTGTTATAGCCAATCGAATACAGCGCAACATCAACCCCCTATACTGGGAGAGACGAATCCCCTCCTATCGCTCATTGCCTCCATGTGACTCGGGACTGTACCCAAAAACCACCGTTTTGCACGCCCTCTTGGACGTGGTAAGATGGAAATCAAAGCACAGTGGGAACCACACAAGACTCTATGACGATCTCGGGTCAACAGACTACTCTGTACCAGTGTCACCAGAGAACTGCCATCTGACGTGAGGTATAATACCATCTGGGAGTTCTCGGCGAGTCCGTCCAGTGTACCCAGTCTCTACTGAGCACCCGTATATCATCTCTGATGTCAAACACCAATGGATATGGGATCATCCATCGCCCATCTGTATGGGTCGAGAAGGTACACGCTAGTCTACTCTGGTATATCGATGCCCCGTCTCGATACACCCTCGACTAGGGACTTTGAAGGATGTACTTATGGACTACCATGTCCCCACTAGTATGATCCGCATCATAGTCCAGATAGTCAAGTACAGATCCTAAGGGCTTTACCAACATGTAACAGGGAGACAATCAGTGTACACGTTAAGGTAAAGATCAACCGGATAGCATACTATCATGTCGAGCAAGAAAGTCCTCCCTATATACGTCCCAGCATCCACTACAATATACATCCTATGTACAGTAATGGCCTCTAGGGCATACATATAACTAACAATCTCCCACTTGCACTAGGGCCATCTGTAGCAGTGGTTGTAGTACCTCATACTCAACCATCCCATAAAAGTCTCTCTCTGGGAACAGGCCTTTGTGAGTGGATCCGCTGTGTTGTCCTCTGAGTCTACTCTCCAAACCTCGATCACCCTGGAGATCAACCATCTCCATGATCAAGTGATACTGCCTTAGAATATGTCTGGATCACTGATGGGACCGGCGTTCCTTGGCATAAGCCACAACTCCATTGTCACACAATGGAAGGAACATAGTTCATCTCATGAACCAATATACACCCAAACAGCTTCTTTGGTAGCATCTAAAGTAGCGATGTATCTTGCCTTTATCGTCTAGTATGTCACGGTATCTAGCTTGGAACTCTTCCAACATACCGTCCCTTTACCAAGGGTAAAGACAATGCCTGCGACTGACATTCAGTCGTCTTTATCACCCTGGAACCCTTTCAGTGGTTCTTCCCAGGATCGATTGATACCATCTCACTACAGCTAGTGAGTAGCCTAACATCCATTTAGATCTATCTCATAGATCCAAAGTCCAGGATTTAGTAGGTATCACTTTGATCCTATTTGGAGAATCATAGTGATAAGCGGAGATTGATCGAGCGTAGCATAGGAAACTCCTTCCCTATCAAGAGTATGTCATCCACGTACTCTACGAGGATCACCACCATACTCCCTACTACCTTTTTGTTTATACAAGGTTCATCTACCATTTTGATGATGTCAACTTCTTTGACTTATTCATCAAAACAGACGTTCCAACTTCGCGATGCCTGCTTTATCCTATAAAGCATCTTGTGCACGTTTCCGCTGCTCCCACTGTCTACGAAGCCCTCTGGCTGTGTACTTACAGACGCACTCTTTTAAATCAATATTTAGAAAAGCAGTCATGGCACCCAACCACCAGATATCGTAGTTATGGTATGTAGCCGTGACAAGTAGGATCTGGATGGACTTAAGCATAGGTACTAGAAAATGTTTCATCATTATCCATGCCTGGTCGATGACGAAAACCTTTAACAAGTCTAGCTTTGAAAGTCTCAACTTTTCCATCTACACCAAGTAATCTTCTCAAGATTTACTTGCTCCTGATGGGGATTTAACCCTTCAGATATAGCAACCAAAGTCCATACTTTGTTGGTGTACATGGATTCCATCTCAGATCACTAAGCATCCAGCCATTCTTATAGAGTCCCACTCTTGATGGCCAGCTCGACACTAGTTGGGTCACCATCTCATGATGCAATCCTCGCTCCCACTGTCATAGAGAAATCGAAGTATCTCTCAGGTGGGCGAGGAACCCTACTAGATCGGCGGAGAGGCTGAGGTTCATTGGAATCTACTGAATCCTTTGGCTCTATCAAATCATCTGTTGTAGTTTGCATAGCTGGAACCTTTCCAGTTCTACATTACAGACCTTGCCTCGAGTTTGTCCGGATTTTGCTTTTAGACATAGGCCGGACAATCCCAAATCTTAACTAGCTTAAGACATGGGCTCTTCCCTTTCCATATCATATATGAAGTGGTAGGCAACTGATTTGATTGGAACCCTATTCAATAGGTATGCAGCTTCTCAAGTGCATAACTCCCAAAAGGAAATAGGTAACTCAGTAGTACTCATCATAGAGCACACCATATCATATAGGGTGTATCTGCTCCGCCCCGACATACCATCGTGCAATGGTGTATACGGAGGAGTAATGCTGAGAGAGAATCTCATTCTCCTTTAGAATAGTCCAGGATTTCCGTGCTCAAGTATTCTCCTCCTTGATCACATCAAAGGACATAATACTTATACCCGTATTCTGGTTTTCTACTTCTAACTTATATTCTGTGAATATCTCAAAAGGTTCGGACTTATGTTTCAACTGGAACGTATGTCTGAATCTTGAGAGATTATCAGAGAATGTAATGAAGTAAAAGAACCGGTCTTGGCATGTGTAGACAGGGGACCTACATACATCAACATGTATCATCCCAAGAGTTCACTAACTCTTTCTCTGTTTCCAGTAAACGGAGCTGGTGTCATTATATCTTTGTGACATGACTGGCGAGTTTCACAAGATGTAAATTCAAACTAATTTAAATATGCATTTTTATGTAACTCTAGCTAGTCGGGTCATATTGATCTGACCTAGTCTACAATACCTCAAGAAGAATTCGTTCATTTCTGAACTCTTCCTCTTGTGTGTGATCCGTATACTAAGAACTGTAGTTTGATTTAGAACATCAATGCTTTTAGATAACGTGCCTGAACCGATCAACTTTTGATATAGGAAATGTTCAAAACATTATCCAACAATACAAAATTTTACCGTTTCTTTACTAATAAAGAGACAGATATGATTTTGTATATCAGGTTCGGTATCTAATAACATTCGTTCAGAATCAATGTATTGTAATACAGGGTGACAGTGACCAACAGACTTGGCTGCAACTCTTGCCCCGTTTTCTGCCTCATGAAACTTATCACCCGTTCTCAGTTCTCTACCTTTCTGTAGCCCTATGTAACTGATTACATATCTGGGATCCTGATCTGGTATCACATACCCAGGACGTAGATGATACAGAGAAACAGTTCTTTGTAACGAACACACCCGAAGATGATGTATCAGCATGCACTCTCTTCGTTTGGGCGGCACGGGAAATCTGGTATTCCCCAATTTCCTGCTCTGTCTTATAACAATTATAAGTTGGAGCGGGACCAACGTTCCCCAGCTCAGTATAACAAGCGGGTTCGGTCAATAATCCGTATTATTATCTTGATTAAGGCGTGATATGGTCGCTACCTGGAGAGAGAGAGAAGAAAACACTCAGCGTGCGCTCTGTCAAGAATAGATTGGTTATTATTTTATCTAATCAGGATGGCTCCCACTGCTTTTTATCAAATCTTCCTTCAAACCCTAAAAGGAAAGACTAGCCGGGATTAATTACACACTACAAGTTCGCCAATCTTTCAGCCAGGCCAGTGTCGGTACTTTGAGGGAGGTCCCCCGTGCTTTCGCACGAACCTAATTACTGTAAACCTCGTTTTCCCAGAGGCGTAACCTCGTTGACACCTTTCTAGACACCTACTTGATCGGCTAATTGTAATGTATAAAACTCTCCCAGGAGTAACACTTACTCGCAGCGGGTATCGGGATCCAACTATCTCATAGAAGGTATGCAATCTCATTGCAAATTTCAACACTTGAAATTTCCGATAATTTTGCCCCTAGCGTCCTATGAACTTGACGCAGGCCAACAAACCATAGTCCGCTAGTCAAGTTCAACCCGTCATTTCCTGATTGAATTAAACCCACCCGCACGACCCTTGACGCAGGCCAACAAAGTCGCACGACTACCCTAATCCAATCACATCATATGCTTATGCTGATAAGCACCAGTTAGCTACCGCACACTACGCCTTGACGCAGGCCAACAAACGTAGCACGAATACTAACTACTACTTATCTGAAATGACGGAGGGCTACGACAGGTTTTTCTGAAAACCTATTGCGTAATGAACTTGATATCGTTGTAGGATCGAATGAATTTTGAAATGGAGTGTTTTTGAGGCTTTTCTAGTTTTGCTAAAGGAGTCACTCCCGGTGAAGGGATCGTCGGTCCTTTCCTCGTCGAATGAGGTGCTGGATATATCATATACATCACTGTGCAAAGCAAAAACTCTTAAAAGCAATCAAAAGACAAACCGAGTGTGTAGCATCTGCCAGTTATTGCTAAAAGAGTCACTCCCGGTGAAGGGATCTCGGTCCTTTCCTCATCGAATAAGGTGCAGGATATATCACATATACCTCTGTGCAAAGTAAGAACTGTAGCTACCTGTTTTATTTTGAAATTCGATTCTACAACATCTTAGGTTTCTTTTATTTCATTAATCACATTAATGAAGTCCCATCATTTAAGTACCTAAACATCACAGATAAATACGACGTTCACTTATGCCATCCGCATTCGCCTCGATGTCCCCTCATGCACCGTTAGGTTAGGTAACTAACGGCAGAGCGGGGCAGGGCTAGCGCGGGTGTAAAACATAAGTAACGTCTATATAATATATCATATATACTATATATTGTATCTATCATAGAACATCACATGATCGCATCACAGATATCGCAGCAGAAGAAACATATGAAACATTGGATATACTAGGGCGTCCGTGTTTTCAATACGAGCCAGTATAAAACACGGATTCCACGGTCGTGATGAATAGCCAAACCCACACCCCTAGACCCCTACGAGAGCGGCAAGCAACCCTGCCAATTCTAGAGTTAGGAGACCCGGACTCGACTCCTCGAGTTGGTCTCCCACTGGACTCCAGAACCCGGTTACTTGTGCCCTCCTCCTTGGGTCTATCCTAGTGCGGAAAAGTAAATAATATACATCAACGGTGACATCTTCCGCAACCTGGAAGTGCCCCAATAAAAGAATATTACATACAAGTTTTTACATGAATGAAAATGAAAAACACTCATCTCACATAAAAAAACCCCGGCTATTCAAACACGACGATCCAATATAACATATCCAACAACACATAACATCACATGTCATCAACCTAAGTAAACATGTGCATCCCAATTGTCGTTGACATATAGCAACGAAACCGGCGATATCACATATTACACTTACGATCACAGAAAAGAAAGTGTAAAACTACAACAGTTGGAATTCGCAACCTCCATAGACATCGCATGCCTAATCAAATGAAATTTTTAGACATCGCATGCCTATCAATTATAAACCCCGCATTTTAGTCTCATTATTGAAAACACTTTTCAATATCAAGTCGGGTAATTCAACAAGATTCCCGACATCCTGATCGAATGCTCGTCGCAAACTTCAGTAGACGGCCGCACCCCCGATACCGTCGACGAAGTGCACCAAGGCGGAACACCGCTGCCGCGAGCACCCGAACGGATGCTTTCGGCGATGGGGTTCTCCTACAGTCACTTGGTCGGGGCTATGGAGTAAGGCTGTCTATTAAGTTTACCCGGCGAGTATCCGCGTACGCTACGTGATTGCAACAGACTTTTGATCACATCAAAATTCCGTGGCAACCGATCAAGTGAGACTAAACTGCTATGTTTATAACATTCATTCAGTTATCACATAACTTTTGTGAATTCCAATTATTGTATCCCATTCCAGATAAACAGAAAATGTTAAACTTTTCGATCGAACAATCGCACACCCAAGTTTTCCCGATACAGATCAACACATGAAATAAGTCTAACAACATTCAGTTCGTGCCTCAGTACCAACGGTCCAGCCGTAGAAGGGTCAAGCCAACGCCTCACATGTGGCACGCCGTATTGCCCCAAACCCGAAGGTTCAAAGGGCAGTTCAAGACGGTCACATAATCGAGTTAAGGTTTGTTGTCTTCTAGAGGGTCCATCGCGTTACTTGCACTACTTAGAACGTCGTTAAACTTCGAAAAAATCCAACACTTGGAAATTTCCGGACAGGGGAAAAATTGGGTATTTATATCCGGTCGAACTTTTTAACATATTCTAAAATTTATCCGGAAAGCCACACAGACAAAATTTGATAATCCGATCGAACATTCGAATCCCCAAAACAACCCAGAAAAATTCAACTCTTGAAAAAATATTAAAAATACCCAGGAAAACCAGCACAGTCAAATAGGAGTTACTGTGCAAACATCACCTCATAATACGACAAACAGGCCGCGTTTCCGCCGCACGAGCCATGCTCGTGCCGCGGAAACGCGGCGCTTTAATGGAATTAGGGCACACGATTTCACAGTAACTCTTAGATTTTCCTGCATGTTTTTCTGCATATTTTTAATATAGAAAAACTCACTGTTTTCAAAAAAGGACAGAGAGCATGTTAGAAATGGGTTTTCGGGTTCGTTCGGACTTCAAACTCCGTCTGGACTTCGCCTAAGGCTCTAGCTAGGCTCTGATACCACTGTAAGGTTCCTAGGCACCCTAATGAGGTCTCACAAGGCATCGATCATGCCAAATTAAAATTTTAACGGTGCCGAGAGACCCGACTACGGATCGTTGGCTAGATATTTAGGCGAAAACATAAACTAGTTAACACTTAACTAAGGGAATACGGAAATACAACCTTTGTAGATCCGGTGCTCCACCTCCATAGCTCCGCAACAAAAGTCCTCTCCGCTGTCCAAATCAAATCCGGGCTCTAGCGTCGGCTTCATCGGAGAATAGGCGAGCTAGGTCGTCGATGTCCATGCCGAAGATGATCTACGTCGAGGCATCGCTAGATAAAGCTCCACCTTCACCAAGTCTTAAAAACTTGTGAAGGAAACACACTCTACTACTTGGCAAGAGGTAGAGGATGAAGAAATAGGAAGTGGGTAGACTTTAGAATTGGATTTCTCACTCATATGCTCAATATGCCATTGATGAAGACAAGCTTCTTCATGAAGAAGAAGAAGAAGAGCAAGAAGAAGATAAATATTATGATAAGTTAATTGAAAAAGAAAAGAAAATGAATTCTTATCATAAAATTAACCATGGTCAAGTGTAGAGACTAAACTAGGGTTAGTGGGAATGGTTAGGGTTAAGGATGAGATAAGAATGGTTGACTTGATCAAAGCTTCATGAAGCTTCAACTAAAGAACAAAATTAGCCACCATTCTTTTCTCATTTTCTTTTATTCATTTATCAAAATTAAATGGATAATTAAATAAGATAAATGAATAACAAATAATAAACCCTAACCATTTCATTAACCAAGGTTTAATACTTTACACTTAACTAAAAAGCATGCATCATCAAACATGATACAAGCAAGTGCACAAAATCATATCACATATATAATGCGCACAAACCAAGTGAGAAAATCCGTTTAAAGTGAACCAATACTAGTTAGTGCAAAGCAATATATCAAATATATAATTATGCATTAAATCATTAAATCAACACTTGATTCAATGATCCGGTCATGTCGCACACAACCGACTAGTATTCAATGTATCGGCTTATCGAATCAATCCTTGATTCGATAACTAGGGTATATCGCATATAACCTAATCGATACATTCATCGCGAGAATGAAATACGGTATCACATACACGTATTATTCTCGGTCCCGCACATATCTCATATGCGCTCCTATTTCGTTTCGCTTGAGCCAGGAAACCTCTGTGTAGGACTCTAAAGACTCGTCAATACGCCGGCAGTAGACAATGATCATATCAAACACCCACAAGCCGCAAGCGGTCTGCTAAACGTAACGGCCACCCGGGTATTGAGCGATCTGAAGATCGACGAGCAAGTCCGCTCACACTCCAGTGAATCCAACCAGTAACACTACCGTACAGTCCGGTCTGATCGTCTGATATGTCGCATATCTCGCCTAGGGGTGGTAAACGTCAGACCCCAATAGCTCGATAAGTCGTGTCGATATGAGGTCTATAACAATTCGAGAAACTACTGGTAACACTTACCAGTAAATCTCAGCAACCCTGGCCAGGGATTTCCTGTTATAGCCAATCGAACACAGCGCAACATCAACCCCCTATACCGGGAGAGACGAATCCCCTCCTATCGCTCATTGCCTCCATGTGACTCGGGACTGTACCCAAAAACCACCGTTTTGCACGCCCTCTTGGACGTGGTAAGATGGAAATCAAAGAACAGTGGGAACCACACAAGACTCTATAACGATCTCGGGTCAACAGACTACTCTGTACCAGTGTCACCAGAGAACTGCCATCTGACGTGAGGTATAATACCATCTGGAAGTTCTCGGCGAGTCCGTCCAGTGTACCCAGTCTCTACTGAGCACCCGTATATAATCTCTGATGTCAAACACCAATGGATATGGGATCATCCATCGCCCATCTGTATGGGTCGAGAAGGTACACGCTAGTCTACTCTGGTATATCGATGCCCCGTCTCGATACACCCTCGACTAGGGACTTTGAAGGATGTACTTATGGACTACCATGTCCCCACTAGTATGATCCGCATCATAGTCCAGATAGTCAAGTACAGATCCTAAGGGCTTTACCAACATGTAACAGGGAGACAATCAGTGTACACGTTAAGGTAAAGATCAACCGGATAGCATACTATCATGTCGAGCAAGAAAGTCCTCCCTATATACGTCCCAGCATCCACTACAATATACATCCTATGTACAGTAATGGCCTCTAGGGCATACATATAACTAACAGTGATACCGTATTTCATTCTCGCGATGAATGTATCGATTAGGTTATATGCGATATACCCTAGTTATCGAATCGAGGATTGATTCGATAAACCGATACATTGGATACTAGTCGGTTATATGTGATATGACCGGATCGTTAAATTAAGTGTTGATTTAATGATTTAATGTATAATTATATATTTGATATATTACTTTGCATTAACTCGTATCGGTTCACTTTAAATGGATATTCTCACTCGGGTGTGCACATTGTATATGTGATATACTTTTGTGCACTTGATTGTATCATGTTTGATGATGCAAGATTACTAGGTTTTCTGTAAAGAGTTAAACCTTGGTTAAGTAAATGGTTAGGGTTTTATTTATTATTCATTTATTCTTTTATCTTTTAATTTGGATTAAAAGAAAAAGGGAAAAGAAAATAAAAAGGTTGCTTTCTTACATGAAGCTTCATGAAGCTTCTTGCAACTTTGACTCATGTAACCTTTTTTGTCTTTTTCTTCAAACCCTAACCATTCATCTAACTTAAGTTAACTCTCTACATCAAACCATGGTTCATGTTATGATAAGGATAATTCTTTTTCAATTATTCTAATAACTCATCATAACAATTAGCTTCTTCTTTTTCTTCTTCCTCACAAGAAGAAAGCTTTCTTCATCAATGGTGATTGATGTATTTGAGTGAGAAATCCAATTCTAAAGTGAACCCAACTCCTATTTCTTCATCCTCTACCTCTTGCCAAGTAGTATAGGGTGTTTCCTTCACAAGTTTTCATGGCTTGGTGAAGGTGGAGCTTGATCTAGCGATGCCTCGACGTAGATCATCTTCGGCATGGACATCGACGACCTAGCTCGCCTATTCTCCGATGAAGCCGACGCTAGAGCCCGGGAATTCACTAGGACAGCGAGGGGACTTCGTTGCGGAGCTATGGAGGTGGAGCACCGGATCTACAAAGGTTGTATTTCCGTTTACTTGTAGTTAAGTGTTAACTAGTTTATTGTTTCGCCTAGAAATCTGGCCAACGATCCGTTCTAGGGTTTCTCGGCACCGTTTAAATTTGAAATTGGCATGGTTGATGCCTTGTGAGACCTCTTGAGAGTGCCTAGGAACCCTACATATACATACCCGCATTTGTATTCCCACTGAATACAAATGCAAAGAGACAAAATCTACACTGTACAATACTAGGATCCGGCTTAAACCAAAGCCCGCTAGTATTATCCGTCCGATCATGATCCGTGCAATACCGCACGTATAAGATCGAACCCTGCCATATCTCCATACGGCCTCTACAGCATTTCGCCCGAAACTTGAGAAACTGGTCTGTGGGGGACTCTAAAGACTCGTCAATACTTTGGTTGTGGATTTAACCACTAGCACGTCAGAGGTATTAGCCATACGTAACGCGCTACCAGGTATTGACCAAAAGGGACGTCGATGAGCGAACTCATCCTGACACCCTACTGAGCCTGTCAGTGACAATATCCGTATATTCCGATCCGTTCGTCTATGAGCATCGCATGGCGGGCCTAGGGGGTTGGTAAAAGTCAGACCCCCAAAAGCGGTACAAGTCGTGTCGGAGTGTAGCCCAGAACACCCTGAGATATTACTGGAATACCTACCAGTAAATCTCCTGCCTTGGCCAAGTACTTCGTATAATGGCTCTCCTAGACACAGCGCGACCTCACCCCCAATACCGGAAGAGACGAATCCCTGAAGATCCGCTCACTGCCTCCATGTGGCTCAGGACTGTACCCAACTAAAACCTGTTTGCACGCCTCCTTTGAGCGTGGTAGGGTAGTAATCAAAGCACAGTGGGAACTCACACGAGACAAATGAAGATCTCAGGTCGATGAACTAACCTGTACACATGTCACTAGGGAACTGCTATCTGACGTCTGGTATAAGACCAACTAGCATGTTCCCGGCGAGTCCTGTCCGATATACTCATAACCCAATGAGCACCTGTATACATCTTAGGTGAACCAACTGACACCAGTAGCTTATGAGACCGGCCACCGCCCCTCGTCGGGGTCTCGACTGTATACACTAGTATACTCTGGAGTATCGATGCCCTGTCTCGAAACTCCCATGACTAGGGACCTTTTAAGGATGTGCTTATAGACCCTAGCTCCCACGTATATGATCGCCCTCATACTGCTGGTAGTCAAGCAAGAATCCTAGGGGCTCTATCAACGTGCAATAGTGACTTGTAAGGTCACCTAAAGCAGTACACGATAATAAAGATAAACCAGATAGCATACTATCATCTTGAGTAAGATTGTTCTAACGGTATAGATCCTTTCTCAATCATTGCAATCACGTGCCTGTATCCAATAATTGACTCTGAGGGCACTATCTCCAACAGAGTACAGCGTCGTTCTAAACAAGCTTTAGAAATGCACGTCTATATGATTCTGCCAGAGGGTTGTCGTAGTCAATGGAAGTAGCGGAAGCATTGTGGAAAAGTAGCTTATGTCTATTTATGGACTAAAGCAGATATAGCGGAGATAGATCATCTATTTCTGACGTGACAGTCATAGGTTTGACTTCATCAGAATAGGAGATGGATCTGTTAAGAAGGTAGTAGGGTGTGATGTCCTGATATTTGGATGACATACACAGAATAGGAAGTAGAATTCCTATACTACAATCGGTTATACTTTGGTTGTCACACAGTGGTTTCTCCAAATAGGATATGGATATTATATCAGATATTCTGGTTACTAGATCTATAGTTTTAGATCTAGATTTGGGTAGTTTCCTAATCTGGGTACTTAGACAGCATTCTAAAGGTGTTTTAGAATAGACGACTCCTGGCACGGTAGTGTACTTGCAGGTGATGGAGTCACCCTCTCTAAAGGTGTCTTACAGACTAAAGGGGAGAGGGATGTGCATGATTGGCAGATCACTTGCTTAGGCAATTGAGTCAATCATGAGATGTCAAGTACCACACCAGATGTTGTTTTTGCACTAGATGTAATAAGTTGATATTAATCCTATCCTGGAAAAACGTTCGGAAGCAGTTTTAGAACATAAGTGGATGTTCTAGAGATATGATAACAACAAACTCTTTCGGTAGACGGTTATCATTCCAGGCTTCCAAGGTGACCTGGATGACAGAGTGACTGTCAGAGTTATAGTTTTCCCTCTGACGAGGGGCAGTGTTTTGGAAAGATGGTCCAAGCGGACACTGAGGGAGGCATGACGCAAGATACTGATTAAGTTCAGTTGACGATACAGTCTAAGAAGTTTGGATGTGGAGTTCATTTATGAGCTAGGTCCCATCAGATATCCAGACATATTCTAAGACAGGTATTGCTCATTTCGGAAGATGGCTTTCTCCGCGAACTTGAGATAAAGAGAGACATAAAAAGAAACATCAGAGCAGATCCACTAATTGAGGCTATTCCTCGAACGCGATAGTTTCGCAAACGGGCTTTGTGAGACTGATTAGTAGAGGAGTTGGGTGTTCGGTATCACACGGGCTGTGAGTATGCGACATCGCAATAATTAGCCTTGAGTGCAAGTGGGAGATTGTTGGATATAGTGCCCTCAGAGTCAATTATTGGATTGCAGGCACGTGATTGCAATGATTGAGGGAGGACCTATACCAGTAGGATAGTCTTACTCGAGAGGTTTGTATACTATCTGGTTTGTCTTTATCATCGTGTACAAGCTTTAAGTGACATTGTAGTTCACTATTACACGTTGATAGAGAATAGTATGCTACCATGGTTTGTCTTTATCATCGTGTACTGCTTTAGGTGACCTTACAGATCACTATTACACATTGATAGAGCCTTTAGGATTCTTACTTGACTGCCAGCAGTATGATGGCGATCAAATACGTGGGAGCTGGGGTCTATAAGCACATCCTTAAAAGTGGTCCCTAGTCGTGGGAGTTTCGAGACAGGGCATCGATACTCCAGAGTAGACTAGTGTATATAGTCGAGACCCTGATGAGGGGCGGTGGCCGGTCTCACAAGCCACTGATGTCAGTTGGTTCACCTAAGATGTATACAGGTGCTCATTGGGTTATGAGTACAAGAAAATAAAAGAAAAGAGAGCCTCTTCTTCTTCTTCTTCCTCTAGCTTACATCATCCACCAATGGTATCATCTCTAACCTCCATCCATACAATGGATGCAAGAGACAAAGTGATCACAAACATTCTCTACAATATCTTGGACACGTCGGCTAGCACACTTCGTGCCCGAGTTGCTTCGGATGAAGTGGGAGCACGTAAAAAGAATCGATGATGTGGTGCCCTTTCCGACGAGGAGATCGAGACCGGAGATGCCGCGAGGAGCTTGGGATGGTGGCCAAAGACCGAAAGATACGGATCGATCGGTATAGCCTTTCTATCCCTTCTCTAGATAGCTAGTTGTAAGTTAATAGTTCGATCCGGGTTTTAAGCATACGATAGCGCCGGTTTCTAGTTTAGAAAAATTTTTGTTTCCGCATTTTGGCCTCGGAAAGACGGCCGGGGCGCTATCGCAGTCTTACAGGTTTATATAGCGGTGGCGGTACGCAGCAGCGGGCGTGAGAATCGCCGGCGGTTATGCTCCCGACGTCACGCCCGCATAGAGAGCGGATCGCCCATTAATGGGGATCGTGGAGGCATGGAACGTGTGATGCTGCTGGCGGAGAATTCACGCATGGCGAGATTTGTAGAGCGGCGGTTACGCCTGCGAGCGGTGGAGCTGGTCGGAGGACCGAGGAAGACGGCCTCGGCCGGGGGCTCAGGGACGAGCGAGAGGGCCGAGGGGCCTTGGTCTTGTGGGGGCCCAGTGCGAGCTGAGGGGCCGAGGAGGCTAATCAACATCAGGGAGCCCAAGGAAGGCTAGCTTGTGTTTGCAGGTCGGGTACAGGGGCGGCCGGGTCGGTCTCTGTGGGTCCTTTCTTCTGATTTCTGGGACATGACATCCGCCACGTGTCTTGATCTTAGGGATCGTCAATATTGAGTATCGTCACTTTCATAAATTGGGAGGCATTCATTCGCATAAGGGAACAACATCAAATGCCAATGGCATGAGTACAACGCCTATGTGGAGAATCCGGAGTCCTCAGAGGGCAGGCAATCCAGAAACAAAATTTTAAGTTAGTGTATTTGGCAATTAGTTACCTGTGCTCTGAAAATTGAAAGCTTATAGGTATAACAAATCTATTCATGCTATTGGTGCAGCTGCCAAAATTGCTCTAAATGGAGAGAAGAGCGTCGATAAGTTGGATGGTGATGTTTTTGTGGACGGGAATCCTATTGCTCTTCCAATTGAAGATAGAAGTATTAACCATGATTTCAATGGTGATTATTCTGGATATGAGAATGCAGTAGCTAAGAGTGAGAGTAAAATTGTTGAGCAAAGTAAAGGCTCAAACACTGACGCCAACCACCAATTCAATTGAATTATTAATATCCAGAAACATGACAGCTCACTAGTGGAGCTGCATAGGATTTCTGACGAGCTGGAATTCAAGCAGACTGAAATTATGAATGCCAAAGCTAAACTACGATCTATGCAAGCTAAATTGGCAGTATTGCGAGGCAAGATGACAAATGCAATAATGTACGTAGTAACATTCATCTTCTCAAAATCTGAATTATACTTTTATTTTATCGTTATATTTCTGATTCTTTCCCTCTTAATATTTTAATTCATCTGTCCTCGTAGTGAAGAACAGAAAAATGATGGATGACAGAAAGAAGAGGCTTGATGCTGCTCAAAAAGCTTTAGGCCTTCTTCACTCAGTCTGCATAGTCTGGCCTAATTCTGCTTCAGAAGTTCTATTAGCCGGGTCTTTTGATGGTTGGACTAATCAGGTTGGTTCAATTATAATATTTAATCTTGAAGATTTTTTTTTTATTGAAAATATTTTTCACGAATTAGCTTTGGTAGACTAATTGTTATAACTACAGTTATCGGGCTGTGCTATGTTCATATTTAATAGATAATTACAGGTGTTTATGGGGCCTAAATATTTTGATCCCAGGTATTGATTGGATTAACTGGGTTAGGCTGTTGTTTTATCTATTAATTTTTAATAAGGACAAACTTAAGTAGCCTTTCTTGTTGACAAAAAGAAGAAAAAAAAGAAAAAAAGGAAAAAGAAAACTTGAGTAACCTCTCTCTCTAATATTTTGTACTTATTCTCACATTATTGAATTGCAACTATTTTATGCTTTTGGATAACAAATTTATGCTAATCAACATATTACTTTGCCAACGCTTTCCTACTCCAGGGGTTTTCTTAGGTCTGTTTCATGGTTGCGTAAGTTTTAACTGCAGCATGATAAAAATGCCCAATCACAATCTGGGCTTTTAAGCTTTAAAGCTTTAAAGTAGTTGGCTTTGGCCATAAATTTACGCAAAAACTTAATGTTATAGCCTGTCATCTGCATCTTGGTCGGTTATTTTGGATCTTTTACCCCGAGTCACGATCCTTGTCATTCCATGTTATTGGGAAAAAGTCTTAGATGCTGATTTTGGGAATCCAATAGCTTCTGAATTGATGATGAGAGCTGATGAGGTTGCGGCTATTGATATGGCTATGTTTGAACTTTGAACCAATGAGTGTTTGACCAAGTGATGTAAACAGGCCAGACGTTGAGCTTCACATAGACATAACATGTGAACGGGTTGGCCTGGATCTAACCATTTTCGACGACAAATCAATCTGATCCTTTTTTTTTCAGCTTAACACAACATTAACCTATTGCAATATCTCTGCATGCTTAGATGGGAACATATGTTGACTAAACGATTTGAGAAAATGGTTGGGGAAATTGAGAAAAGTGGGGCCCTTTCCACTGTACACTTGCATTTCCTTGCGATCTTGGTGTTTCATGTGTTTGGTAGCAATACGTTGGCATTTTAATTTAATTACGACCATGCTGCATCGGCAAAATTGGGAAAAGCATTTCGTGGCTTTTGTTCTTGATTTTGGACGGGAAGTGTCCTTATGGGCCCCATGTACCGCATCTCTATCTACTTTTTAACCTTACTTTTTCCCTTTTCCTAATACTATTTTTCACAACAAACAAACAAACGCAATAAAAAATGTGATGTAAACCAACCAAAATAGTTCCATTTCCGTTCAAACAAACATTGGAATTGAGAAAAATGAAAAGTAATGAAAAGCTTTTCTTCAAGGAATTTTTTTCGGTTCATCAGTCTTCCTTTCAGATGAGCATGTTTCCATTAGGTGTATTTTTTTAAATGTAGATATAACATTAGCATCACCAAGTGTGTGTTCGTGGTGCGTGTCAGGGTAAATTTGACTAAACACCATCGGATTTCCCATTTTTTGACATAACGCCACAAAACTATAAAGTATGAAAACACCATTAGACCCACCCAACTACTGGTCCCATCTGCAAAAGTTATCTTTGTTAAGTCATGGACCAGATATCTCGAAAATACCCATCTGCTTAAAGAATTAATAGGCACGTCTTGATAACTCAATCCACAAAAAATCAATGTGAGATGCAAAGGGAGGGTGCTTGCTGGCATCAGATCATTATGAAGGTGGCTGATGCTGCAGGATCCCGAGGATGTAAGGTGTGGTTGTTGGGATTGAGGTTTGAAATCTCGGGTAATCCTGATCCCAGAAATGACCATCCGAATTCTGAGACCTATACCAAGTAATATTGTGTTTACTATTTTATAATGGGATTTTCATATCCAGGTTAGTACGGGTTAGCAAGTTTACTAATGGGTTAATTGTAGACTATTATTAAGTTATTACATTTAGTCAGATATCATTAATACCACTTTCGACATCATTAATTACAAAAGAATTTGACAAATTGATTAAAGTTACTCTAAATTATTATTTAAAAAATACTTTTAATTCTTAGAAATTCTTTTTCTCAGAAGATATAAAATCCTTACCCCGATCCGATACGGCTAAGATTTCCGATTTCATTCCCAAAATTGATTGTCCAATACTTATCCCGATCCCGAGATTTTAAACCTTGATTGGGATCTCGGCGATGTGATGGCATGGCCAATCGAATACGAGGTTGTTGACGGCACCGATTGCGGCAAGGCTGAAGTTTTTGTGGCTGGAGGAGGTTAGGGTTTCAATAAGGTTGTGGTTGTTAGGAATCTCAAGGAGTGATGGTGCATCATTGAGGATGAGGGTTGGGATTTTCGGGTAATGTTTATGTGGGTGTTGGCTTATATCATAATCTGATATCAAAAAGTCATGTGGATGGTGAGGTGATCTATTGAGGCCAGTTCTCAAGTAACAACTTACTGCTGTGTGTGTGGGTGAAGTGATCCAGTGAGGCCAGTCTGCAGGTAACAACTTGTAGCCATTTTTCCACATACCTTGGACCAAGCATTCAAAGTGTACGCTGATAAAAAGTAATTTTCTGGATTAATGCAGTTTAACATTTCTGTCTATGCATTAATTAATTTACCCACTCTCTCTCCCCCTGCGCATGCGCACGTGCCGACATCATTCTTCCGTCTCCACTTGAGTCCGTTTAGCCCCCCACCCCAAACCAAAATAATAAAAATGAAAATCCAAATCTTTTTTCTTCATATCTTATTCCGATTTTCGACGTTATTTCTTTCTGTTGCAGCAACTAAATTTAGTTCTTCTTTCCCTTCACTCTCTCTCTTACATAACCCATTAATTGGAGATTTCTTAAATCAGCAACAAAGACAGAATGTCTGCCGAATTTGGCAAAAAAGTCTAAAAGAAGTGTTGTGCCTAATTTGGTTATGGAAATCAATAAGTGAATCTGAGATTTTTTCGTAAACTTCTTAGACATCAGTACAAAATCAAGTATTTTGTACAAATCAACATCCAAATCAAAATTTTGAGTCGTTATGCGCAAAGTAGCAACAAATTTCCAATAAGGATTGTGGAACACGCACCAACCCACGCATGCATGCACATAGACAAAATAACCATATTGACTATTGATAACCAAAATACAAAAACATTCCGTGTATTATTTATGTTTTTATTTTGTCAACTAATAGAAAAAGGGAAAATGAGGAGTCCAATTTGTATATTTGAAGCCAGCATTTCTTATTCTATTATGTAAAACTTGGTCATTGCCGAACCACCAAGTTCTGTTTTAGGCGTGATATACAGAGGCACTATATAATATGTTTTTTTCTCTCTCTTAGCATTCGTACTTTCAGGCAACACATGATATCTACAAGCAGTTCAAGAATCCGCTTCCGCAATTTATTACTGCTTTAAAACTCTTTTGGTTCAAATATCATAAATCGTTTTTTCTCATTGTCATGCCTTGAATTCTGGTTCCAACTACAAATTCAGTTATGTGCACGATTGTTGTGCAGAGAAAAATGGAAAGATCAAAGGAAGGCATCTTTACTTTGCACTTGAAGTTGTATCCTGGAAGATATGAGGTCAGAAGCAACCCATGTTTTCATTTTTAATATTCTATCTTTTCAATTATTTTCTTGAATATTTTCTCCTAATTGATATGATGTGCCGTTCAAGTTTATTGTTGATGGTGTGTGGATGATTGACCCGCTTCGGCCTACTGTATGTAACAATGGCTACGAAAACAACCTCCTCATTGTCACTTGAGTGAGCAACAATATATAAATACCACTAATAGATTTTTGTACGCAACTGTGGTTTAACAAGCACAAATTCTTTCTATTCATTTACATTTTTACCAACACACAATCAATTAAATGCTGGAACAATTTCTTCATGAATACATGAAACAAGAAATGCTTGTGTTAAATATCTGAATTGTTACCAATATCTGATACATGGACTTATGGTGTTGGCCAACCGAACCGAACACAGCACGACATCGACTCTATATACCGGGAGAGACGAATCCCCAACAATCGCTCACTGCCTCTATGTGGCTCAGGATTGTATCCAACTAAAACCCGTTTGCACGACTCAGTAGAGCAGTGGTAGCGTAGTAATCAAAGCACAGTGGAAATTCACACGAGACAAATGACGACCTCAGGTCGACAGACTATCTGTGCTCATGTCACCAGAGAACTGCTATCTGACGATAGGTATAATACCATCTATCCAGTTCTCGGCGTGTCTGTCCAGTGTACGCATCCTCAGTGAGCACCTGCATACGATCTTAGGTACCAAAGACCAATGGCTGTGGGGCCAACTATCGCCTCTCATTGGGATCTAGAAACGTATACACCGGTCTATTCGGAGTATCGATACTCTATCTCAATACTCTCACGACCAGAGACATTTAAGGATGTGCTTATGGACTACTCAGCCCCCACAAGTATGATTGTCATCATAACGATGGTAGTCAAGCAATAATCCCACGGGCTTTATCAACATGTATTAACAATACATAATAACAAGTAAAACATATACATATGTTAAGGTAAAGACAAACCAAATAGTATACTATTATATCGAGTAAGATTGTACTGTACATACATATGTCCAAGCATCCACTATTACTTAAATTACATATGGATTGGCTTTTAACTGTTAGTCATATGTATGCCTTAGAGACCATTATTGTATAATATAGTAGATGTTTGGACATATATATTGTTGGCTATGGTGACCTCAAGGCAATTATTGTAATCACAGGCATGTGATTATGATGATTGAGGGATGACCTATATGGATAGAACAGTCTTACTCAAAATGATAGTATGTTATCTGGTTTGTCTTTATCATCATGTACATGCATTATGTTGTATTACAGATCACTATTACATGTTGATAGAGCCCTTATGATTCTTGCTTGACTACCAGTATTATGATCGCGGTCATATACGTGAGAGCTAGGTGGTCTATAAGCACATCTTTAAATGTTCCTAGTAGAGAGAGTATCGAGACTGGGCATCAATACTCCAGAGTAGACTAGTGTATACTTATCGAGACCCCGACGAGGGACGGTGGCCGGTCTCATAAATCATCGGTGTCAGTTAGTCACCTAAGATATTATACAGATACTCATTGGGTTATGAGTACACTGGACGGACTCGCCGGGAACATACTAGATGATATTATACCAATTATAGCAGTTTCCAGGTGACATGTGTACAGGTTAGTCTGTCGACCTGAGATCGTCATTTGTCTCGTGTAAGTTCCCACTGTTCTTTGATTACTATCCTACCACGGCTCAAAGGAGTCGTGCAAACAGGTTTTAGTTGGGTACAGCTCCTGTTAGTTGTATGTATGCCCTAGAGGCCAGTATTGTACAGATGATGTATATTATATTGGATGCTTGGACATATATAGAGATGACTTTCTTGCTCGATATGATAGTATGCTATCTGGTTGCTCTTTATCTTAACATGTACACTTGTCTCTTTAAACTCTTATAGTTACATGTTGGTAAAGCCCTTAGGATGTGTACTTGACTACCTGGACTATGATGCAGATCATACTAGTGGGGACATGGTAGTCCATAGGTACATCCTTCAAGGTCCCTAGTCGTGGGTGTATCGAGACGGGGCATCGATATACCAGAGTAGACTAGCGTATACGCTTCTCAACCCATGAGATGGGTGATGGATGATCCCATATCCATTGGTGTTTGACATCAGAGATGGTATACGAGTGCTCAGTGGAGACTGGGTACACTGGACAGACTCGCCGAGAACTCCTAGATGGTATTATACCTCACGTCAGATGGCAGTTCTCAGGTGACACTTGTACAGGTTAGTCTGTAGACCCGAGATCGTCATAGAGTCTTGTGTGATTCCCACTGTACTTTGATCTCCACCTTACCACATCCATGAGGGCATGCAAAACGGTGGTCTTTGGGTACAGTCCCGAGTCACATGGAGGCAATGAGCGATAGGAGGGATTTCGTCTCTCCCGGTATTGGGGGTTGATGTTGCGCTGTGCTCGATTGGCCGTAACAGGGAAGTCCCTGGCCAGGGCTGATCAGAGATTTGCTGGTAAGTGTTACCAGTAGTTTCTCGACCCGTTATGAGCCTCACATCGGCACGACTTATCGGTTATTGGGGTCTGACGTTTACCACCCCTAGACTTGATATGCGACATATCAGACGAACAGACCGGACTGTACGGTAAGTGTTACTGGTTGGATTCACAGGAGTGTGAGCGGGCTAGCTCGTCGATCTTCTAATCGCTCAATACCCGGATGGCCGTTACGTTTAGCAGACCGCTTGCGGCTTGTGGGTGCTTGATATGATCATCATCTGCTACCAGCGTATTGACGAGTGTTTAGAGTCCTACACAGAGGTTTCCTGGCTCAAGCGAAATGAAATAGGAGCCCATATGAGATATGTGCGGGACCGAGAATAATGCGAGTATGTGATACCGTATTTCATTCTCGCGATGAATGTTTCGATTGGTTGTATGCGATATAACCTAGTTATCGAATCATTGATTCGATAAATCGATACATTGTATACTAGTCGGTTATGTGCGACATGACCGGATCATTGAATCAAGTGTTGATTTAATGATTTAATGTATAATAATATATATGGTATATTACTTTGCATTAATTAGTATTGGTTCATTTTAAATGGATTTTCTCACTTATAGTTCACAAGTTGTATATGTGATATATTTTTGTGCACTACATTGTGTCATGTTTGATGATGCATGTAAATTGGCTTTGTGTTAAGACTTAAACCATGGTTATGATAATGGTTAGGGTTTTTGATTTATTCACTTATTTATTTATCCATTCTTTCTTGACAAATAAATAAAGGAAAACAAAATGGTTTCTTTTTATCATGAAGCTTGTTGAAGCTTCATGAAGCTTTGACTAAAGTGAGCATTTTGTCTTCATCCTTAACCCTAACCATTCCCACTAACTATGGTCTATTCTCTACACCTAACCAAGGTTAGAAGATGATAAGTATTCATTTTAATTATTTTTTTTAAAATACTTATCATATTCTATCTTCTTGATCATCTTCTTCTTCAAGAAAAAGCTTGCCACCATTAATGGCATCTTGAGCAAAAGTGTGAGAAATCTAATTTTAAAGTGAACCCACCTCCTATTTCTTCACCCTCTACCTCTTGCCAAGTAGTATAGGGTGTTTTCTTCACAAGTTTCACAACTTGGTGAAGTTGGAGCTTGATCTTGTGTAATCTCGACGTAGATCATCTTCGGCATCGTAGCCGACGACTAGTCCGTTCATTTCTCCGATGAAGCCGATGCTAGAGTCCGAGATCCGACTTGGACAGCGAGAGGACGTCTACGTGGAGCTAAGGAAGTGGAGAACCGGATCTACAAAGGTTGTAACTTCTTACTTTTAGTTAAGATGTTAACTAGTTTCCTTTTCGCCTAAAATTCTAGTTAACGATCCGTATTAGAGTTTCTCGGCACTTGTAAAATTTGAAATTGGCATGGTTGATGCCTTGTGAGACCTCTTGAGAGTGCCTAGGAACCCTACAGTGGTATCAGAGCCTAGCTAGAGCCTTAGGCGAAGTATAGACGACGTTTGAAACCCGATCGAACCGAAACCCTAAAAACCAAATTGCACTCTGGACTTTTTCCAAAAACTGGGTTTTTTCCAGATTAAAAATTCTTAAAAAATTCAGCTGGGAATTATAAGAATTACGGTGCAAAATTTGACCAATGATACCTCAAACATGCGGCGAAACCGCGGCAGAAGCCTAGCTTCTGCGGCGGTTCCGCGGCTCTCTGGTGACGTCAGCCCTCCATATTTGAACAGTAATTCCTCTTTCACAGTGCTGAGTTTTATGGGAATTTTTAATATTTATTCAAGAGTTGAATTTTCTGGGGTTGTTTTGGGGATTCGATGATTCGATCGGATTATCAGATTTTGTCTATGTGGATTCCGGATAACTTTAGAATATGTTAAAAAGTTCGACCGGATATAAATACCCAACTTTTCCCCTGCCGGAAAAATTTCCAAGTGTTGGATTTTTCTGTGGTTTAAGGACGTTCTGAGTAGTGCAAGTAACGCGATGGTCCCTCTAGAAGACAACAAACCTTAACTTGATTATGTGACCGTCTTGAACTGCCCTTTGAACCTTAGGGTTTGGGGCAGTACGGCGTGCCACATGTGAGGCGTTGGCTTGACCCTTCTACGGCTGGACCGTTGGTACTGAGGCATGAAGTGAACGTCTTTGAACTTATTTCATGTGTTGAACGGTTTCGGGAAAACTTGGGTGTTCGAATGTTCGATCGGAAAGTTTAATATTTTCTATTTATCCAGAATGGGATACAATAATTGGAATTCACAAACAGTTATGAGATAGCTGAATGAATGTTATAAATCTAGCGGTTTAGTCTCACTTGATATTGAAAAGAGTTTTCGATAATGGGACTAAAATGCGGGGTTTATAATTGTTAGGCATGTGATGTCTAAGTATTTCATTTTATTAGGCATGCGATGTCTAAAGAGGTTGCGGGTTCCAACTGTTGTAGTTTTACACTTTCTTTTCTGCGACCGTAAGTGTAATATGTGATATCGTCGGTTTCGTTGCTATATGTCAACGACAATTGGGATGCACATATTTACTTACGTTGATGACATATGATGTTTTGTGTTGCTGGATATGTTATATTGGATCGTCGTGTTTGAATAGCCGGGGTTTTTTTTTATGTGAGATGAGTGTTTTTCATTTTCATTCATGTAAAAACTTGTATGTAATATTCTTTTATTGGGGCACTTCCAGGTTGCGGAAGATGTCACCCTTTGTATATTATTTACTTTTCTGCACTAGGATAGACCCAAGGAGGGGAGCACAGGTAACCGGGTTCTAGGGTCCAGTGGGAGACCATCTCGAGGAGTCGAGTCCGGGTCTCCTAACTCTAGAATTGGTAGGGTTGCTTGCCGCTCTCGTAGGGGTCTAGGGGTGTGGGTTTGGCTATTCATCACGACCGTGGAATCCGTGTTTTATACTGGCTCGTATTAAAAACACGGACGTCCTAGTATATCCAATGTTTCATATGTTTCTTCTGCTGCGATATCTGTGATGTGATCATGTGATGTTCTGTGATAGATACAGTATATAGTATATATGATATATTATATAGACGTTACTTATGTTTTGCACCCGCACTAGCCCTGCCCTGCTCTGTCGTTAGTTACCTAACCTAACGGTGCATGAGGGGACATCCAGGAGAATGCGGATGGCATAAGTGTACGTCGTATTTATCTGTGATGTTTAGGTATTTAAATGATGGGACTTCATTAATGTGATTAATGAAAGAAAAGAAGCCTAAAAGATATTGTAGAATCAAATTTTAAAATAAAACAGGTAGCTACAGTTCTTGCTTTGCATAGCGGTATATATGATATACCCTGCACCTTATTCGATGAGGAAAGGACCGAGATCCCTTCACCGGGAGTGACTTCTTTAGCAATAACTGACAGACGCTACACACTCGGTTTGCTTTTGATTGCTTTTGGAGTTCTGCTTTGCACAGTGATATATAAGATATATCCTGCACCTCATTCGACGAGGAAAGGGCCGACGATCCCTTCACCAGGAGTGACCCCTTTAGCAAAACTAGAAAAGCCTCAAAATCACTCCATTTCAAAACTTCACTTGATTCTACAACGATATCAAGTTCATTACGCAATAGGTTTTCAGAAAAACCTGACGTAGCCCTCCGTCATTTCAGATAAATCCTACTTAGTATTCGTGCTACGTTTGTTGACCTCCGTCAAGGCGTAGTGTGCGGTAGCTAACTAGTATTTATCTGCTTAATGCATGTGATGCAGATTGGATTAGGGTAGTCGGACGACCTTGTTGACCTCCGTCAAGGGTCGTGCGGGTGGGTTTGATTCAATCAAGAAATGACGGGTTGAACTTGACTTGGACCCTGTGGTTTGTTGACCTCCGTCAAGGTCATAGGATGCTTGGGGCAAAATATTATCGGGAATTTCAAGAGTTGAAATTTGCAATGAGATTGCATACCTTCTATGAGATAGTTGGATCCCGATACCCACTGCGAGTAAGAGTTACTCCTGGAAGAGTTTTACACATTACAATTAGTGTTAGTGTATATGCCCTAGAGGCCATTACTGTATCATACTAGTTTGTATATTACTTAATGGATGCTTGGGATATTCACCTTGTATATACAATCTTGCTAAAAATAGTAGTATGCTACTTGGTTTGTTTCTACTTCAATGTGTACTTGTGTTTATTTCAGTATATCACTTATACGCATTAGTGGAGCCCTTAGGATCTTTGCTTGATTACCAGCGTTGTGATGGCAGTCACACTAGTGGGGGCTGGGTAATCTATAAGCACATCCTTATTCAGGTCCCTGGTCGCAGGACTATCGAGACAGGGCATCGATACTCCGGAGTAGACCAGCGCATGCGCTTCTCATCCCAGTGTGGGAGACGGTCTGTCCCACAGCCGTCAGTACGTCGTACTTGAGATAGTATGCGGGTGCTCGTTAGGTTACGGGTACACTGGACAGGACTCGTCGGGAACTGACTAGTTGGTATTATACCTATCGTCAGTTATCAGTTCCCAGGTGACATGAGTACAGCTTAGTCCGCTGACTTGACACTGTCACTTCGCCTCGGGTGTGTTCCCACTGTACTTTGATCACTACCCTACCACGGCTCAAAGGAGTCGTGCAAACAGGTGGTAGTTGGGTGCAGTCCCGAAGCACTTGGAGGCAGTGACGGTTAGACAGGATTCGTCTCTCCCGGTATTGGGGGTTGACATCGCGCTGTGTCTAGGAGAGCCATTACACGAGTAGTCCCTGGCCAGGGCAAACGAGATATACTGGTAGGTTTCCAGTGTTATCTCAGGGTGTATTGGGCTTCACTCCGGCACGACTTGTACCGCTATTGGGGGACTGACGTTTACCGCCCCCTAGGCCCGCCATGCGATGTATCAGACGAACAGACCGGACTGTATGGAGAATGTCACACTCAGGCTCAGTAGGAGTTCAGATGGGTTTCGCCTCGTCGGTCTTCTTGTCGGCATTACCTGGGGACCGTTACGCACAGCTAGTGCCGCTTGCGGTCTGTGGTTAAACCCACTGCCAGCGTAGTGTCGAGTCTTTAGAGTCCCACACAGAAAGCTTTTCGCCTTTAGGCAAAAGAGTAGAGGTCGCATGGTATTGCGACAGGTCGCATGGTTTTGCGACAGGGTTCGGTCACATCCGTGCACTTGTGCATGTACAGTGTCCGGACAGTTTACACTAGCGGGCTTTGGTTTAAGCCAGATCCTAGTGTACCTTATGGGATTGGATTTATCCAGTTTGCATTCGTGTTCCTCGGAACGCGGATGCGGGTGTGTATGCACAGTTGACAGGGAGGCAGAGGCAGTGGATTCTCATTAGGGTTGTTGACAGTTGACCGTTGACTTTTGACTTTTTGCTCAACCCTAATGAGAATATGATTTGTGATTAACTATTATATTAATTAAGTATTATGGTGATATGGTTGTTGACTTGTTGACTTTTGTTGACTTGTTGACTTTGGTGACTTGTTGACTTTTGTTGACTTGTTGACCGGTTGACTAGGCTTGACTAGTTGACCATCATGATGACCATGGTTATCATTTCATGCCAAAGACTTTTTTCTTGCTTGCTTTTTTGAGTAAAATGAGTGCATGATATGATAACCTTATGGTTGCTTCTAACCATCACCAAAAGACTTTTTTGATATGATGAGTTATGATCACTTTGGATTATGAGAGGGTGAAAGGAAAAAGAGAGCCTCATTCTTTCTTGCTCATTTCTCTCTCTTGTTCTTGAGCTCTCCCCTTGCTCTCACCCTCAACCTCTTGCTCCCTCTCTTGATCTATGGTTCTCTTGTCTCATGAGTTGAGAATCAAGAACCATAGATAAAATCCCATTCTATTTCCTCTCTACTCATTCTAGTTCACTAGGTTTAGCAAACCAAGTGAACTAGTTTCTTCAAAGACCGAAGAAGGAGCTAAAGGTTGGAGCTTTCAAGTGGATCTATCTTCGGCGTACGGAGACGACGAGAAGGAGCCATCGGACCACCACCGGAGCTTGAAGACGAAGGAGTTCAAGACAAGCTAGGTATAACCATCTCTATCCGAGTAGCTAAATATCTTTAGCTTAGTATGCTAGTTTTAGTTTAGGTAAAGATCCCGACCTAGCTGAGTCCATGTTGCCTCTTGCGTTAAAATTTTGATTTTATACCGTTTCCGCCTCCCCGTAAGAACCGGGGGTCGCAACGTGGACTTACAGTGGTATCAGAGCCTAACTAAACTTAAACTAGCTTGGTAGTGAAGTGTAACGAAGTTCGGAACCGAAAAAAATCACAAAACCGGATAATCACAAAAACTGAGTTTCTGTTGAAATTTTTTCTGCTCAAAATGAAAAACTTTATACTCCTAAATTCGGCTCAGGGTTTTGTGTGAACACCCAAGAAAAACGATACAGTGATTCGCCTAAAGTGCCGCGCTTCCGCCGCGTGATCCTTCTTAGACGCCGCGGAACCGCCGCGACTTGGTGTCTTCTCTGCATCGTTTTTCGTGCAGTGTGTTTGTGTGTTGGTTTTGGGATTTTTAAAATATATTATATGTGCCCAGATTTTCCAGAAAAGAAATTTCCTTTTGGGGTCCTATAATTCCGTATTTTTCCGAACTTCACTGCACTTTGACTATGATGGTTATATCTGTGATGCTTGCATGTATTGAACGTCGGCTAATCGCTATAAGTCGATTAGTCGGGGTTATACATGATCTGTAATGTGCTGGAATGTGTATATGAATGTGTTGGACTGTCGCGGGTGAATAGCCGGGGTGGATGTGAGATGAGCTTTTGTTTTTCTTTCATTCATTGTAAATGTAAATTGATGTAATAATTATTATTTGTTTGACCGCACAACCGGGTCGGGGTTGTAGCCGTCATTGTATAATTCTTTTTACTGTTTTTGCTCCTAGGATAGACCCATGGAGGGGTGCACAAACTACCGAGTACTTGGCGGGTAGTTTGCCGCACCCGTAGGGGTCTTGGGTGGGGTATTTGGCTATTCACCGCGACCGTGTTATCCGCTTTTCGTTTCAGGCTCGAAAGGATTGCGGATTGCTAGTATATCCAATGCATTCATCTGTGATCTGTAATGTCTATCATTGCTTACTATTTAGGCGTTGCTTATGTTTTACAGACGCGCTAGCCCAGCCCCCGCTCTGTCGTTAGTTAAGTAACCTAACGGGTAATGACGGGGCCCAGTGGCGAATGCGAATGGCATAAGCGTACGTCATATTTTGGTTGTTTTCTGCAATGGTAGGGTTAAATGATGGGACGCATTAAAAGTACTAATGCAAGAATATCACGCATTAAAAGAACTAATGCAAGATAATAAACCAAGTTAAAGTCGTTGGAACACTTTCGAAAAACCACTCGGTTCTTTTCAAAATAACTTTTAAATGCGGAGCTTGAGCCACTCCTTCTAAAAGCTATCTCGTTCCATCGATTAAATCAAGTTCACTACGTTCACGGTTTCGCCAAAACCATTCGTAGCCCTCCGTCGTTTCGTATGAATATTCAATAAGTATTCAAGCTGTGTTTGTTGACCTTCGTCAAAGCATAGTGATTGGTAGCTATTGGGTATTCATATGTAGCATAGATAGATGCGTTGGTTTGGGACATTCGCATTACCTTGTTGACCTTCGTCAAGGGTACATACGGGTGGATTCAAATTAACCTGGATAATGACGGGCAGAACTTGACATGTGACTTATGATTTGTTGACCTTCGTCAAGGTCATAAGAGCATGGGGCAAAAATCCACATCGGGAGTTTCATAAGTACTGAAACTTGCTAGATTTGCATACCATTTGGAGTGTGATGATTCTGGTAGGATTCCTTCAGTTTCGTCACGCGATGATATTTGGATCCCGATCCTACTGTGAGTATATGCTACTCCTCGGGAAATTTCTCACTTAACGATCAATGCTATAAACCTAGTAGGTGCCTAGAAAGGTGTTAGCGGGGCTACGCCCCCAGGGAAAAGAGGTTCTCTAATTAAGGAACTTCGCGAAAGCGTTGGAAAACCTCCCTCGAAGTACCGACACCGGCCTGGCTGAACGGTTAAGCAAGTATTGTACGGTGGGATTGATCCTGACTAATTCTTCCTTTATGGTTTGAGGAGGGATTCGAGAAACAGTGGGAGCCATCCTGTTTAGACAAACTAAAAACCACTCTAAACTTGCAAGAGCATCCTGCTGAGTGTTTCTTCTTCTCTCTCCTAATTGCAGCGACCAATCAACATGACTGGACTTAAGTTACTCCTAGATAAAAACAAACTGACAGGGCCAAACTACAAAGATTGGCTCAGGAATGTCAAGATAGCAATCACTTATGACAAGCTGGGGTATCTTCTTACCACCAAAGCTCCCCCTGTCCCTAGTCCAACTTCCAGCGTCGCGGATAAGGAAATCCGCAAGACTTGGGAGATTGATAGCGCGAAGGCCAAGTGCCTCCTGCTTGCCTCGATGGACAACGAACATCAGAGGAGGCATGAGAATATGGACATGGAGTCCATATTGCTCCATACAAAAGAACTGTATGGAGAGCAATCACGTATCGCAAGATACGAAGCGTCGAAAAAGTTATTTTCGACAAAAATGGCCGTCGGATCATCAGTAGCCGAGCATGTGCTAAAGATGATCGGCTTCATTGAGGAGCTCGCTGACCTAGGGATCACATTGGAGAGTGAGCTATATACGGATATAGTTCTCCAGTCCCTTCCTTCCACTTACGCCCAGTTTATACTGAACTTCAACCTACAAGAAAAAGAGGTTGAACTATCAGAGCTCCTCAACATGCTGAGGAGCGCAGAGGGCACCCTACAGAAAGGTAGGGAAACATCCACTTTGTTTGTAGGAGGATCATCTTCTTCTAGGTCCAAGGCGAAAGCCAAGGGAAAGAAGAAGAAGGCCCCCGCCAAACCAAGGGGCGGTGTTGGTAAAGTGGATACGAAGGGAAAAGGCAAAGCAACAAAGATAGCGGGGAAGCTTGTGGATAAGGAAGAATGCTTCTATTGTCATAAGAAAGGACACTGGAAGAATGATTGCAGGGCCTGGAAGGCCAGAACACAGGAATTGAAGCAGGTTGCAGCTTCAACTTCAGGTGTGTATGTTATTGAAAACTGTCTTTCAATAAACTCTACTTCCTGGGTATTGGATACCGGATCAGGATCTCATATCTGTAATTCTTTGCAGGCGTTGAGAAACCGTAGGGTTTTGAAGGCAGGTGACATGACCCTCAGAGTTGCAAACGGAGCTAGCATGGATGCTAAAGCCGTGGGGGACTATCACCTGGGAATGTCAGATGGACATGTTTTGGTTTTGCGTAATTGCTTTTTTGTACCCAACGCAACTTGTAATATCATTTCTGTATCTTTAGTTTCTAAAGAAGGTTATGAATTTGCGTTTGTAAGTAATGTTGTAAACATTCACCTTAATCAAGTTTTGATTGGGTCAGGTACATTGAGTAATGGTATATACGTGTTAAACCAACCACAGATTTTCAACGTCCAGAATACACACAAAAGAAAGTCTCCAGAAATAAATCAGACTTTCTTATGGCATTGTAGATTGGGTCACATCAATGAGAGAAGGTTGACTAAGTTACATACAGAAGGATATTTGAATGCGTTCGAATATCAATCGTATGCCACTTGTCAATCTTGTCTCAAAGGAAAGATGACAAAGACTCCGTTTACTGGACAAGGAGTAAGAGCGAGCGAGCTCTTAGGACTCGTACACAGTGACGTGTGCGGTCCAATGTCTACACATGCCCGAAGCGGACATTCTTACTTCATTACTTTTACGGATGACTTCTCAAGGTACGGTTATGTCTTCTTAATGAAACATAAGTCCGAGGCCTTTGGAAAATTCCAGGAGTATAAGAATGAAGTAGAGAAACAGACCGGCAAAAGTATTAAGATTCTAAGATCGGATCGAGGTGGAGAATACTTAAGTGCCGAATTCCTGAATTACTTAAAAGAGAATGGTATTCTCTCTCAGCTTACTCCTCCATACACTCCGCAACATAACGGTGTATCGGAGAGACGGAACCGAACCCTATTGGATATGGTTCGGTCCATGATGAGTAACGCTGAGTTACCGCGATCATTCTGGGGATATGCACTAGAAGCAGCTGCGTATCTCTTGAACAAGGCTCCTACCAAGACTGTGCCCACCACCCCATATGAGATGTGGACTGGGAAGAAACCCTGTCTTAATTATCTTAAGGTATGGGGATGTCCAGCTTTTGTAAAAAAGCAGCATGCGGACAAGCTTGAGGCACGTTCAGTACAGTGTAAGTTTGTGGGATACCCAAGGAACTCCAGGGGGTATCTTTTCTATTCCGCTGAGGAACAAAAGGTTTTTGTTTCTCAGCATGCCCGCTTCTTGGAAACTGAGTTTTTGGAAACCCAGATAAGTGGGAACACAATAGAACTGGAAGAAATTCCAGAACCACAGACTGTTACTGAAAGCTTAGTGGAACCAGAGGGTTCAACAGAACAGGACATTCCTACGCCGCTCCGCAGGAGTAGTAGGCAGTCTCATCCGCCCGAGAGATACTGCGGTTTTCTCATAGACGGGGATAGAGAGGATTGCATCATAGATTATGATGAGCCTACTAGCTTCCAGCAGGCCGTTCAGAGCGTTGACTCAGTGAAATGGCTGGATGCAATGCGGACCGAAATGGAGTCCATGTACACCAACAAGGTATGGACGTTGGACATTGCTCCAGACGGGGTAAAACCCGTAGGATGCAAGTGGATCTTCAAAAGGAAGATTGGTGTAGATGGACAGGTTGAGACCTATAAAGCTAGGCTGGTAGCAAAGGGTTTTCGTCAAAGACCTGGCTTGGACTACGACGAAACCTTTTCTCCAGTAGCCATGCTGAAATCCATTCGGATCCTTCTTGCCATTGCTGCCTTCCACGATTATGAGATCTGGCAAATGGACGTAAAGACAGCTTTTCTAAATGGAAATTTAGAGGAGTGTGTCTATATGGACCAGCCAGAGGGTTTCATTCAGAGTGGGAGCAGCGGAAAGGTGTGCAAGTTGCTTAAGTCCATCTATGGACTAAAGCAGGCATCGCGGAGTTGGAACATCTGCTTTGATGAGACGGTCAAAGAATTTGGCTTTATCAAAAATCCAGATGAACCATGCATCTATAGTAGATTTGTAGCGAGAACTGTAGTATTCCTCGTTTTATACGTGGATGACATTCTCTTAATAGGAAATGACATTCCTATGCTACAATCTGTCAAGGGGTTCTTGTCACACAGGTTCTCCATGAAAGACCTAGGTGATGCCTCATACATTCTGGGTATCCGGATCTACCGTGACAGATCCAAGAGGATATTAGGACTTTCACAGTCCAGGTACATCGACACCATACTGAAGAGGTTCAGTATGGAAGATTCCAAGCGCGGTAACCTACCGGCTTGTCACGGGATCACCCTCTCTAAAGAGATGTCTCCCAAGACTGATTTGGAGAGGGATCGCATGTCTATTATACCCTACGCTTCTGCGGTAGGCTCTATAATGTATGCGATGTTGTGTACCAGACCGGATGTAGCTTATGCACTGAGTGTGGTAAGCCGGTATCAGTCTAACCCAGGGGAGAAACACTGGATAGCGGTAAAGAACATTCTCAAGTACCTGAGAAGGACTAAGGAGATGTTCTTGGTGTATGGCGGAAAAGACCTCCAGATCGAGGCCTTTGCTGACTCCAGCTTCCAGAGTGACAAGGATGATTCCAAGTCCATGTCGGGTTTTGTCTTTACCCTCAATGGAGGGGCGGTGTGTTGGAAGAGTTCCAAACAGGAAACCGTTGCAGACTCGACGATGGAAGCGGAATACATCGCTGCATCTGATGCCGCAAAAGAAGCTGTCTGGATGAGGAAGTTCTTGAAAGAACTTCAGGTGGTTCCGTCCATTGTTGATCCAATACCTCTGTATTGCGACAACAACGGGGCTATAGCTTTAGCGAAGGAACCCAGGTCCCATCAGAAATCCAGGCACATCTTAAGGCGGTATCACCTGATCAGGGAGATCGTAGATCGCCAGGAGATCGAGGTTCGGAGAGTCGCTTCAGAAGACAACACTGCAGATCCATTCACCAAGGCCTTGCCCCAGACTCAGTTCGAGCGGCTGATCGAGATGATAGGTCTTCGATACGCCAGTACATGGCCTTAGTGCAAGTGGGAGATTGTTAGTGTATATGCCCTAGAGGCCATTACTGTATCATACTAGTTTGTATATTACTTAATGGATGCTTGGGATATTCACCTTGTATATACAATCTTGCTCAAAATAGTAGTATGCTACTTGGTTTGTTTCTACTTCAATGTGTACTTGTGTTTATTTCAGTATATCACTTATACGCATTAGTGGAGCCCTTAGGATCTTTGCTTGATTACCAGCGTTGTGATGGCAGTCACACTAGTGGGGGCTGGGTAATCTATAAGCACATCCTTATTCAGGTCCCTGGTCGCAGGACTATCGAGACAGGGCATCGATACTCCGGAGTAGACCAGCGCATGCGCTTCTCATCCCAGTGTGGGAGACGGTCTGTCCCACAGCCGTCAGTACGTCGTACTTGAGATAGTATGCGGGTGCTCGTTAGGTTACGGGTACACTGGACAGGACTCGTCGGGAACTGACTAGTTGGTATTATACCTATCGTCAGTTATCAGTTCCCAGGTGACATGAGTACAGCTTAGTCCGCTGACTTGACACTGTCACTTCGCCTCGGGTGTGTTCCCACTGTACTTTGATCACTACCCTACCACGGCTCAAAGGAGTCGTGCAAACAGGTGGTAGTTGGGTGCAGTCCCGAAGCACTTGGAGGCAGTGACGGTTAGACAGGATTCGTCTCTCCCGGTATTGGGGGTTGACATCGCGCTGTGTCTAGGAGAGCCATTACACGAGTAGTCCCTGGCCAGGGCAAACGAGATATACTGGTAGGTTTCCAGTGTTATCTCAGGGTGTATTGGGCTTCACTCCGGCACGACTTGTACCGCTATTGGGGGACTGACGTTTACCGCCCCCTAGGCCCGCCATGCGATGTATCAGACGAACAGACCGGACTGTATGGAGAATGTCACACTCAGGCTCAGTAGGAGTTCAGATGGGTTTCGCCTCGTCGGTCTTCTTGTCGGCATTACCTGGGGACCGTTACGCACAGCTAGTGCCGCTTGCGGTCTGTGGTTAAACCCACTGCCAGCGTAGTGTCGAGTCTTTAGAGTCCCACACAGAAAGCTTTTCGCCTTTAGGCAAAAGAGTAGAGGTCGCATGGTATTGCGACAGGTCGCATGGTTTTGCGACAGGGTTCGGTCACATCCGTGCACTTGTGCACGTACAGTGTCCGGACAGTTTACACTAGCGGGCTTTGGTTTAAGCCAGATCCTAGTGTACCTTATGGGATTGGATTTATCCAGTTTGCATTCGTGTTCCTCGGAACGCGGATGCGGGTGTGTATGCACAGTTGACAGGGAGGCAGAGGCAGTGGATTCTCATTAGGGTTGTTGACAGTTGACCGTTGACTTTTGACTTTTTGCTCAACCCTAATGAGAATATGATTTGTGATTAACTATTATATTAATTAAGTATTATGGTGATATGGTTGTTGACTTGTTGACTTTTGTTGACTTGTTGACTTTGGTGACTTGTTGACTTTTGTTGACTTGTTGACCGGTTGACTAGGCTTGACTAGTTGACCATCATGATGACCATGGTTATCATTTCATGCCAAAGACTTTTTTCTTGCTTGCTTTTTTGAGTAAAATGAGTGCATGATATGATAACCTTATGGTTGCTTCTAACCATCACCAAAAGACTTTTTTGATATGATGAGTTATGATCACTTTGGATTATGAGAGGGTGAAAGGAAAAAGAGAGCCTCATTCTTTCTTGCTCATTTCTCTCTCTTGTTCTTGAGCTCTCCCCTTGCTCTCACCCTCAACCTCTTGCTCCCTCTCTTGATCTATGGTTCTCTTGTCTCATGAGTTGAGAATCAAGAACCATAGATAAAATCCCATTCTATTTCCTCTCTACTCATTCTAGTTCACTAGGTTTAGCAAACCAAGTGAACTAGTTTCTTCAAAGACCGAAGAAGGAGCTAAAGGTTGGAGCTTTCAAGTGGATCTATCTTCGGCGTACGGAGACGACGAGAAGGAGCCATCGGACCACCACCGGAGCTTGAAGACGAAGGAGTTCAAGACAAGCTAGGTATAACCATCTCTATCCGAGTAGCTAAATATCTTTAGCTTAGTATGCTAGTTTTAGTTTAGGTAAAGATCCCGACCTAGCTGAGTCCATGTTGCCTCTTGCGTTAAAATTTTGATTTTATACCGTTTCCGCCTCCCCGTAAGAACCGGGGGTCGCAACGTGGACTTACAATTAGCCGATCAAGTAGGTGTCTAGAAAGGTGTCAACGGGGTTATGCCTCTGGGAAAACGAGGTTTACATTAATTAGGTTCGTGCGAAAGCACAGGGGACCTCCCTCAAAGTACCGACACTGGCCTGGCTGAAAGATCGACGAAGTTGTACGGTGTAATTAATCCCGGCTAGTCTTTCCTTTTAGGGTTTGAAGGAAGATTTGATAAAAACCAGTGGGAGCCATCCTGATTAGATAAGATAATAACCAATCTGATCTTGCAAGAGCATACGGTAAAGTGTTTTCTTCTCTCTCTCTCCAGGTAGCGACCATGTCATGCCCTAATAAAGATAATAATATGGATGTATTGACCGAACCTGCATGTTATACTGTGCTGGGGAACATTGGTTCCGTTCTTTCTTATAAGAGTTATAGGACTGAACAGGATATAGGGGAATACCAGAATTCCCATGCCACCCGAATGAAGAAAGTACATGATGATGCATTTTCTTCGGGTGTGTTCGTTACAGAGAACTGTTTCTCCATTTGCTCTACGTCCTGGGTATTAGATACCGGGTCAGGATCCCATATATGTAATCAGTTACATGGGCTTAGGAAAGGTAGAGAACTTGGAGAAGGTGATAAAGACATAAAAGTTGGAAATGGTGCAATTGTTGCAGCTAAGACTGTCGGGGAATATCACCTTGAATTACCAACTGGTAATACATTGGTTTTGAACGAATGCTATTACATGCCGAACCTGATATGCAACATTATATCAGTTTCTTTATTGAGTAAAGAGGGATATAATTTTGTATTACAGGATAATGTTATGAACATTTTCCGTAACCAAAAGTTGGTTGGATCAGGCACGTTGTGCAATGGCATTTATGTTCTAAATCAATCCACAGTTCTAAGTATAACAAACACACACAAGAGGAAGAGTTCTGAACTGAACGAATCCTTCTTGTGGCATTGTAGACTGGGTCACATCAATGCGACACGACTGGCTAAGTTACATAAGGATGGATATTTAAATCCGTTTGAATTTTCATCTTATGACACTTGCCAGTCATGTCTCAAAGGCAAGATGACCAAAACTCCGTTTACGGGACACGGAGAAAGAGTTACGGAACTCTTGGGACTAATACATAGTGATGTATGCGGTCCCATGTCTACACATGCCAGGGATGGTTCTTCGTACTTCATTACATTCACTGACGATCTCTCTAGATTCGGATATGTGTTCCTGATGAAACACAAATCGGAAGCTTTTGAGAAATTTAGAGAATATAAACAAGAAGTTGAAAACCAAACCGGAAAAAGTATTAAAATCCTACGATCTGATCGAGGAGGTGAATACTTGAGCATTGAATTCCTGGACTTCCTAAAAGAGAATGTGATTCTCTCTCAGCTAACTCCTCCATATACACCACAGCACAACGGTGTATCAGAACGGAGGAACCGCACCCTATTGGATATGGTGCGCTCTATGATGAGTATAGCTGAGTTACCTGTTTCCTTCTGGGGATATGCACTGGAAACAGCAGCATACCTACTGAATAGGGTTCCCACCAAATCTGTGCCTACCACACCATATGAGATATGGGAAGGGAAGAGACCATATCTTAATTTTATTAAGATATGGGGTTGCCCGGCCTATGTCAAAAGACAAAAACCGGACAAACTCGAGGCAAGGTCTGTTCTGTGTAAATTTATTGGATATCCCAAATATTCGCGAGGGTATATCTTCTACCACAGTGAGGAACAAAGAGTATTTGTTGCTCAACATGCCACCTTTTTAGAAAAGGAATTTCTTGCAAAAGAGATTAGTGGCTCTGAGGTAGAACTGGAAGAGGTTCCAGCTGAACAAAACACAACAGAAGATTTAGTGGAACCAGAGGATTCAGTAGCTCCCAATGAACCTCAGCCTCTCCGCCGATCTAGTAGGGTTCCTCGCCCACCTCTGAGATACTACGGTTTTCTCATGGATGGTAGGAGCGAGGATTGCATCATGGAGGATGATGACCCAACTAGCTTCGAGCAGGCCATCACGAGTAGGGACTCAGTGAAATGGCTGGATGCTATGCGGTCCGAGATGGAATCCATGTACATCAACAAAGTGTGGACTTTGGATGTTGCTCCTGAAGGGGTAAAACCCATTGGGAGCAAGTGGATCTTCAAGAAAAAACTTGGTGTAGATGGGAAAGTGGAGACTTTCAAAGCTAGACTTGTTGCAAAAGGTTTTCGTCAAAGACCAGGTGTAGACTATGACGAAACCTTTTCTCCAGTGGCTATGCTTAAATCCATCCGGATCATGCTTGCCATCGCTGCATATCATGATTACGAAATTTGGCAAATGGATGTTAAGACCGCATTTCTAAATGGTGATTTAGAAGAGTGCGTGTACATGACTCAGCCAGAGGGCTTCGTTGACAGTAGGAACAGCGGGAAGGTGTGCAAGCTGCTTAAATCCATTTATGGATTAAAGCAAGTATCGCGGAGTTGGAACATCTTCTTTGACGTCGTTATCAAAGAGTTTGATTTCGTCAAAAACCCAGATGAACCTTGTATTTACAAGAAGGTGGCAGAGAGTAAAGTTGTCTTCCTCGTATTGTACGTAGACGACATACTCTTGATAGGAAATGATATTCCTATGCTGCAATCAGTCAAGCTCTTCTTATCACAAAGATTCTCAATGAAAGATCTTGGTGATGCCTCCTGCATATTGGGAATTAGGATCTATAGAGATAGATCCAAACGGACATTGGGATTGTCCCAATCCAGGTACATAGACACCATACTAAAGAGATTTAGTATGGAAGAATCCAAGCGTGGGAACTTGCTCACGATCTCTGGAGTCACTCTCTCCAAAGAGATGTCTCCCAAGACTGATTTAGAGAGAGCTCGCATGCAAGGGATACCCTATGCTTCGGCTGTAGGCTCTATCATGTACGCGATGCTATGTACCAGACCCGATGTAGCATACTCACTAAGTGTAGTGAGCAGGTATCAAGCTGATCCTGGAGAGAGTCACTGGACAGCTGTGAAGAGCATTCTCAAGTACTTACGAAGGACTAAAGAGATGCTCTTGGTGTATGGTAACGGAGAACTCCAAGTGGAGTCCTTTACCGATTCAAGCTTCCAGAGTGATAAGGACGACTCTAAGTCGCAGTCGGGATTTGTCTTTACCCTTTACGGAGGGGCAGTTAGCTGGAAGAGTTCCAAGCAGGAAACCGTGGCAGACTCGACGATGGAGGCTGAATACATCGCTGCCAACGATGCTGCTAAAGAGGCTGTCTGGATCAAGAAGTTCATTACTGAACTTGGTGTGGTTCCATCCATTGAGCATCCAATACCTTTATATTGCAATAACAATGGAGCGGTGGCTTTAGCCAAGGAACCCAGGTCCCATCAGCGATCCAGGCATATTCTGAGGTGGTATCACCTGATCCGGGAGATAGTTGATCGCCGGGAGATCGAGGTCAGGAGGGTTGACACGAAGAACAATACGGCGGATCCACTCACGAAGGCCATTCCCCAGATACAGTTTGAGAGACTCTTCGGGATGCTCGGTATGCGATACTACAGCAGCTGGCCCTAGTGCAAGTGGGAGATTGTTAGTTGTATGTATGCCCTAGAGGCCAGTATTGTACAGATGATGTATATTATATTGGATGCTTGGACATATATAGAGATGACTTTCTTGCTCGATATGATAGTATGCTATCTGGTTGCTCTTTATCTTAACATGTACACTTGTCTCTTTAAACTGTCTTATAGTTACATGTTGGTAAAGCCCTTAGGATGTGTACTTGACTACCTGGACTATGATGCAGATCATACTAGTGGGGACATGGTAGTCCATAGGTACATCCTTCAAGGTCCCTAGTCGTGGGTGTATCGAGACGGGGCATCGATATACCAGAGTAGACTAGCGTATACGCTTCTCGACCCATGAGATGGGCGATGGATGATCCCATATCCATTGGTGTTTGACATCAGAGATGGTATACGGGTGCTCAATGTAGACTAGGTACACTGGACGGACTCGCCGAGAACTCCCAGATGGTATTATACCTCACGTCAGATGGCAGTTCTCAGGTGACACTTGTACAGGTTAGTCTGTAGACCCGAGATCGTCATAGAGTCTTGTGTGATTCCCACTGTACTTTGATCTCCACCTTACCACGTCCATGAGGGCGTGCAAAACGGTGGTCTTTGGGTACAGTCCCGAGTCACATGGAGGCAATGAGCGATAGGAGGGGTTTCTTCTCTCCCGGTATTGGGGGTTGATGTTGCGCTGTGCTCGATTGGCCGTAACAGGGAAGTCCCTGGCCAGGGCTGATCAGAGATTTGCTGGTAAGTGTTACCAGTAGTTTCTCGACCCGTTATGAGCCTCACATCGGCACGACTTATCGGTTATTGGGGTCTGACGTTTACCACCCCTAGACTTGATATGCGACATATCAGACGAACAGACCGGACTGTACGGTAAGTGTTACTGGTTGGATTCACAGGAGTGTGAGCGGGCTAGCTCGTCGATCTTCTAATCGCTCAATACCCGGGTGGCCGTTACGTTTAGCAGACCGCTTGCGGCTTGTGGGTGCTTGATATGATCATCATCTGCTACCGGCGTATTGACAAGTCTTTAGAGTCCTACACAGAGGTTTCCTGGCTCAAGCGAAATGAAATAGGAGCGCGTATGAGATATGTGCGGGACCGAGAATAATGCGAGTATGTGATACCGTATTTCATTCTCGCGATGAATGTTTCGATTGGTTGTATGCAATTTAACCTAGTTATCGAATCATTGATTCGATAAATCGATACATTGTATACTAGTCGGTTATGTGCGACATGACCGGATCATTGAATCAAGTGTTGATTTAATGATTTAATGTATAATAATATATATGGTATATTACTTTGCATTAACTAGTATTGGTTCATTTTAAATGGATTTTCTCACTTGTAGTTCACAAGTTGTATATGTGATATACTTTTGTGCACTACATTGTGTCATGTTTGATGATGCATGTAAATTGGCTTTGTGTTAAGACTTAAACCATGTTATGATAATGGTTAGGGTTTTTGATTTATTCAGTTATTTATTTATCCATTCTTTCTTGACAAATAAATAAAGGAAAACAAAATGGTTTCTTTTTATCATGAAGCTTGTTGAACCTTCATGAAGCTTTGACTAAAGTGACCATTTTGTCTTCATCCTTAACCCTAACCATTCCCACTAACTATGGTCTAGTCTCTACACCTAACCAAGGTTAGAAGATGATAAGTATTCATTTTAATTATTTTTTTTAAAATACTTATCATATTCTATCTTCTTGATCATCTTCTTCTTCAAGAAAAAGCTTGCCACCATTAATGGCATCTTGAGCAAAAGTGTGAGAAATCCAATTCTAAAGTGAACCCACCTCCTATTTCTTCACCCTCTACCTCTTTCCAAGTAGTATAGGGTGTTTTCTTCACAAGTTTCACAACTTGGTGAAGTTGGAGCTTGATCTTGTGTAATCTCGACGTAGATCATCTTCGGCATCGTAGCCGACGACTAGTCCGTTCATTTCTCCGATGAAGCCGATGCTAGAGTCCGAGATCCGACTTGGACAGCGAGAGGACGTCTACGTGGAGCTAAGGAAGTGGAGAACCGGATCTACAAAGGTTGTAGCTTCTTACTTTTAGTTAAGATGTTAACTAGTTTCCTTTTCGCCTAAAATTCTAGTTAACGATCCGTATTAGAGTTTCTCGGCACTTGTAAAATTTGAAATTGGCATGGTTGATTCCTTGTGAGACCTCTTGAGAGTGCCTAGGAACCCTACAGCTCCGAGCCATATGGAGGCAGTGAGCGGATCGTCGGAGATTCGTCTCTCCCAGTATTGGGGTTAATGTCGCGTAGTGCACGGGTGGCCTTCACCAGAAATCCTTAGCCAAAGTAGACGGGAATTACTGATTTAGATCAGTAGTTTCTCAGTTGGTGATGGGCTTCATACCGACACGAAATATCGCGTTATTATGGGTCTGACTTTATCCATCCCCTAGACCCGATATGCGATACTTTTAGACGAACTGACCGGACTGTACGGAGATTGTCACGGACAGACTTAGTATGGGTTCGGATGAGTTTGCTCGTCGACCTTCCTTTCGCTCAATACCTGGGTAGCCGTTATGTGCAGCTAGTGCCGCTGACGTGCTTGTGGTTAAACTCATTGCCAGCGTATTGACAAGTCTTTAGAGTCCCACACAGAGGGTTTCCCTGCTTCGGGCGAAATGATGTAGAGACCGTATAGTTTTATGGCAGGGTTCGATCATATACGTGCCCTTGCACGTATTATGATTCAGACGGATAATAGTAGTGGGTTTTGGTTTAAGCCGGATCCTATTATTAGATTATTGGATTATTTTCATCTCTTTATATTCATAGAAATACAGATACGGGTATGTATATACGGTGAGGGGTATTCTTGTAATTTTTACATGGATGCTTCTAGAAGAAGACACCTTATTTGTTGAATAACCATTTCGGATTAAATGGTTAATGAGGTGGATGATGATGTGTTATTAGCATTTATTGGAGCATGGCTACTTGGTGACTCATGAGGTGACTCATGGGTTACCTATTGAAGCATGCTTGATATTTTTGTATGGTGAATTATTGAAGTGGATGCTTCATTCATTAGTACACAAGATTTAGCCATTTTCATGGAGGCTTCACACAACACTCTCATCTCCTCATTCTTGCTTCTTCTACCTCTACCCTAAAAATCTCATGTGTTGAGAAATGTAGGGTGTTATGAGACATATTAATCCATCATTAGACTCTACATCCTCTAGGCTATCTAGTTTGGCGAACTAGGTACCCTAGTTATCTCGGCTTTGAGGTTGGAGCTCGAACTACAAATCCTCAGGTGGATCATGTTCGACCGAGGGAGACTGACGATCAAGCTTGATCATGGAGGCCTTCAGGAGCATAGGAAGATGGTAGAAGACCGAATGACTCGGATTATTCAGTATAACCATTCTAACTCCTCTTTAGTTTGCTAGCTTATAGGTTTATGGTAGATCTGGGTTATCGGGTTGTTCTAGTGCCGGTTTATAAAATTTTTGTTCCGCAAACGGTCATGGTAGATGGCCAGGGTGCTGGCATAACCCAACATATATATAGAGGACTTTCTTGCTCGACATGATAGTATACTATCTGGTTGCTCTTTATCTTAACATGTACACTCGTATTATTATACTGTCTCTCTGATACATGTTGATAAAGCCCTTAGGATGTTAGCTTGACTACTAGGACAATGATGCAGATCATACTAGTTGGGCTTGTATAGTTCACAAGCACATCCTTTAAACAGTTCTTAGTCAAGGGAGTATCGAGACAGGGCATCGATATTCCAGAGTCGACTAGTGTGTACGTTTCTGGACCCTGTATGGAGCGATGGTTGATCCTAGATCCACTGGTGTTTGACATCAAAGATTGTACACATGTGCTCATTAGAGAATGGGTACACCGAACAGGACTCGTCGAGAACTCCTAGATGGTACCATACCTATTGTCAGATAGCAGTTCTCTGATGACACTTGTACAGATTAGTCTGTAGACCCGAGATCGTCATAGAGTCTTGTGTGGTTCCCACTGTGCTTTGATTTCCTTCCTACCACGGCTCAAAGGAGTCGTGCAAACATGTGGATTTTGGGTACTGTCCCGAGTCACGTAGAGGCGATGAGCGATAGGAGAGGTTTTGTCTCTCCCTGTATAGGGAGTTGATGTTACGCTATTGTCACGACCCAAAGTTTGGCCCGCGACCGGCACTTAACTACGTAACGTCTACAGGCGTAACGCGACTAAGTAAGCCGAAAACCCAGAAATCAAACCAGTAAAAGTATAGAGTGATTTAAGCATTTAATAGAACAAATTACTAAGATAACAATATAAGACGCCGTAGCGAAGAAAATGAGCAACAGGTGGGAAACATCACAGATAGAATAAACTGCATAAGTAGAGTCGGCTCACAATGAGCTCGACACCAGAATACAAAATAATATACATCGTCCTCACAACTGGTCTCTAAGTCAATACATAAGTGGTAGATGGAGAGTACTAGATACAACAATGTACATAACTGAAAGATAACCAGATACCGCACAAAACCCACCTATCAGCAAAAGAGCTAGCACACCAACTGTAGGGGTATCTGTGTCAAAAGATGCAAGAATGCAGCCTGCCGCGACTACTCCGAAGGGCAACCTGCAAACACTGTGGCACAACGGGGGTGAGTTGCCAACTCGTGAATAGAAGATAACATATAAAGGTAATCGCGAGTATGCACGTGCTACGATACTCTAACCTATATCAACAGATAACATCTATATGATGAACTGGATGCTCAAATATGCAACAAGTGCGGTCTAATAATATCTCCATGTGATGAGCAAGAAATGTGATGATCAGGTATAACAATGCCATCTAACAACCCTATATAGAATGAACAGGGTATGCAATGATCAGGTACAACAATGCAATCTAACAACCCTATATAGAATGAACAGAGTATGCAATGATCATGTATAGCAATGAAATCTAACAACCCTATATAGAATGAACAGAGTATGCAATGATCATGTCTAGCAATGAAATCTAACAACCCTATATAGAATGAACATGGTATGCAATGATCATGTATAGCCATGAAATCTAACAACCGTATATAGAATGAACAGGGTATGCAATGATCATGTATAGCCATGAAATCTAACAACCCTATATAGAATGAACATGGTATGCAGTGATCGGGTATAGCAATGTGTACTATATCAGGTACAATAGGTACAGGATGAGATATCAATTACTACATACTGAGCATGGGAAATATAACATCTACACGGAATGTCATCGTGGAAAGTATAATCGGTACCCATCAATGTACCCAAAACCCAATACTACTCAGATGTCGTCATCCTCCTCGGTCCTCCAATCCTGTAAATCTCATATCACCGTGAGTGCCCAACATCGGCACCCAAAATATCAAGAAATACTCGTGCCAAGCATCGACACGCAAATCCTCCTGTATAGGGCATCCGTCAGTCCGGATCAGCCCACGGGCTCTGTCTGCGGTATCGGCTCTCGGCCCCGGCAGTACGAGTCGTCCCGTATCCATCCATAGACTCTGGTCGGTATCCTCCGGATAACCGCCAGGTCCAACAACCAATCACCGGTAGGTAGTAGTCCCTCTGCCAGGCTCACCGTCTACTACACAGCGAAACCGTTCTCGCCCCGGGGTACCATACCGGGTCCACCATGTACCCGTAATCGGCCTCATCTAACTCCTCGATTCGGGTTCACATATATCACTCTAGTACCGAGAAAACACATGGTGGACGCACCAAAATATCATATCAAGGGAAATCGGTTTTTTAAATAATTAACTATTCTCTTTGAAATATCCACGGTTCTCCAAATCCAGAATTAACATGGAAACAACATATCTCAATGCGTAATATAAGCAAGTATGAAGATATCAATATATGTGTGCACTGGTATGAATATACAGTGTGCATGTGCGTAGGTATGAAGATATCAATATATGTATGCACTGGTATGAATATACAGTGTGCATGTGCGCAGGTATGAAGATATCAATATATGTATGCACTGGTATGAATATACAATGTGCATGTGCGCAGGTATGAAGATATCAATATATGTATGTACTGGTATGAATATACAGTGTGCATGTGCGCAAGTATGAAGATATCAATATATATGTGCACTGGTATGAATATACAGTGTGCATGTGCGCAGGTATGAAGATATCAATATATGTGTATGTAGTACCAGTAGGGGTATGTGATGCATATGTGCCCAAATATGGATATAACATATGCTGTTATGCGGCGAATCATGACAACATCAATAAGGTAGAATCGGTATGATGTATAATTTATAGCAATCCTATAATGTGAGTGTCATGGCAATCACTAACGGTGTGAGTGTAGCATATAAATCGTGCTCGTGCAACTTGAACCGTTAGCGACAGTGCAGTGTTCTATGCTATCATTTCTATATGCAACAATAATGTATGCTACTACAGTCCATATGAACATCTACAATCTAATATCCTAACTCGCCCTGACGCTTAACGCCATACGGGCGATTTTCCCGTAGATGTTAAATCTACTCACCTGGTCGTGCGCTACTCGTAGCCGACCACCTGCTTCCCTTTCTTAGCTTCGTCCGACGTACCAGCCTGCGAACCTGGAATTACACAAGAATCCATATATAAGCAACTATCTCGCAAAACGCGATATCGAAGTCAAACGATACGCTCGCGTCACGAACTAAACGCGCATGTGTACGATACGCTAAACGTGTGCACGCGTCTAAACTAACCCCGACACGCCGCGATACGCTGAATCATGGAACCCTCTCGCGTATCGCGCGAACCAAACGTACTAGAAATACGATATAACGTCCCAGATTCTACCCAGTCTAACAACTTACAAAACTATACATACCACTGGCCTAGAAATAACAACAGACTCCTACCCATCCAAACATCACCCAAAAATTCCCCTATCTGGCCGCAAATTGCGGCCATAAAGATTAAATTTGCGGCCTCGCTATGGGGTGGGGGTCTCAGGCTCTGATGGTGTGGTCAGGGTATATCTAGTGTGCTCCAGTTTCCTCAATTTCAACCTGAACTACTCAGGCCTATAGCAGATCACAGAAATCCAAAAGTTCACTTAAAAACACTAAATTTGCACAATTAGAAACCCTATGGTATTTTGGTGTAATCTGGGGTCTAACTAGGTTTACATGGTCTTAATAACACCTAATTAGGCTAGGTTAACTAACACTAACAGCACTAAACCATCAGTTCACACAAATCACTATTTCAAGCACAAAATCTCACTTTTTACACAAACCGAAGCTAAACTATGCATACGTTAAACAAATAAGGAGTTGGGCTCAGATCATACCTCACTTAAGGATCTTAGAGTGCAGGAAGGAGAGGAAGGAGAAGGTTTGGAGCTGCTTGAGCTGTTACTGCTCCTGTTGCTGCTGCTACTCCATGCTGCTGCTGATGCTGCTTGCTGCTGCCTCTTCTGCTGCTAGTGCTTGTATGAGTGTGTGTGTGTGTTGAGAGTGAGAGGAGTGAGATAGAGGAGGACAAGAAATGAGAATACCCTAGTCAACCCCCTCTCTCTTTCTCATTAAATGAGCATGGGTCAAGCCATGTTGCCCATACTCTCTCTCTCTCTCCAAGTCAACAAATTCCAAACTATTTCTTATAATGAAAAATAAGGAAAACAACCACCATAATAAAAACCCAAATACACCTAATACAAAACTTAAAATGGCTTAGGAATTGATTAGTCCACCATGGTTGTTAATCGTGGTTTAACCCCAACTCCTAACCCTAGCTAACATGCACAAGTGTGTGTGTGCCTAGAAAAATCCTAATAAAATATTCATTAACTAGAATAAAATATCTGAAACTTAATTTGGTAAACTTTTTACCAAAAACTATCTATTAAAATATAATTAACACCTAAACACGACCTAAGGTGTTACAATCTTCCCCCCTTAAAGAAAATTCGTCCCCGAATTTTTAAAATACAAAGTTACGCATACCTTCAGAGGGATGAGGGAACTTTTTCCCCATCTCGCCCTCAGCCTCCCAAGTGACCCCTTCACTAATTGGGATGCACCCAAAATGCCTTCACTGATGGCAAAACCTTCGATCGAAGTTTCTTCACCCGCCGATCCAAAATTACTGCTGGCTGTTGGGTGAACGAAGGATCACGCTCGAACTAAATGGTCTGGCGCTGAATCCAATGAGAAAGGTCATGAAGGTAATTGCAAAGTATCGACATAGGGAATACGGGATGAATATTCAATAATCTGTGTGGAAGTGCCCAACTTAAGGCAACGAACCAACTCGCCTTAGGGATCCTAAAAAGACTTACTATCCTGGAAAGCTTCCCAAAACTCAACATGTCACTTATCGGAAATTTCCGTGGGAATACATGATCTGCCATTGTGAACTCGAATCTGCGACTCTCTTGGTCAGCATCTGATCTCTATCCGCAATAGACCATTCTCATCCTGACCTAAAACAACCGGGTCATTTCCGAAATTTCTAAACTAGCTGAGGTCCAATAATCCTATAACACGGAGTTAGGAAAAACAGACTGGTGATCGACATGACCTAACCTCTAATCCTAAAGGTTACCAATTGGAGTATCTCCTGATAACTGCTATCAAAAGAGAACCCTATCGATGGCAAACAACGATCCCCGACTGCCGACAACAATTTCTACATACGCACAACTTAACAATAACAACTAAGCAAACTGAGTATCACCGGATGACAACCATCCGAATAGAGTCACATCCTGACAACTCCTGGGTGGATACCATAACGAATTTCGGGGAGATCTGCTCTCGTTCCCTCTTCGGAACGGTTAAAGGTTGCAACTCTCCAGCCGGTCTCAGTTGCCCAACTCAAACACACAACAAGACAGACACCTTGAAATGAATTCCAAGACTTCTCTTTCTATCCCTGCCCACCAGTAACTACCTTACAAGTCACGTTAATAGTTTGTGGGGCTTGAATGAGTACAGAGAGTTGACCGATGTGCCTGCCCTAGGATTCCTCGTCTCTTCCCTATAATATTAGGTACACAAGTGTCTCTTTAGCCTAGCACACCCTTGCCACAAGTCAAGGATTCCAAATCATTACCCAGCCGAGTAGGCTCCAATATCTCTGACGAACGAGCGTCGGCGGGCAGTGTCTCGCGAAAGCGATTTAAGAAAAGTGGTCGGGCACGGACATGAGCAAGCTGTCTCATCAGAAGAGACGAAATTATGCCGTACTCAACGATCGCACAAGAACTGTGAATCTGCGGAGGATTATCACAATAATCAAATTTCGCCGCAGGAAGAAGTACCTTTAACTCTGGTGGTCCGTGAAAATCTGACACGACTCTCAACAAGTGGTGTCTCTAATCTCCAACGCAAAACCATCGCAGCCATCTCCGGATCATAAGTGGAATATCCTTCTCGTACTTCTTCTAAATGTAAGGAAGCAAAAGCGATAACTCCATTGTGTCACCTCAGTACACATTCGAGTCCTACTCACGAAACGTCACAGTTAAACCACAAAGTCGCCCGAACCAAAGAGCAAGGAAAGGGCTGAAGCAGTTGTTAACCGAGTCTTCAACTGCCGAAACTCCGCACACAAGCCTCAGTCTACAGAAAAGAAACCTCCAATCCGGTCAATTTAGTCAACGGGGCAGCATTACACTATCAATCCTGCATGAGACGGCGGTAACACCTGCTAAGCCAAAAATCTGCGGGCCTCCGTCCTGCTCACAACTTGGGCCTAAGCTGTACGGCCACGATCTTCCTCGAAACCATACCAAGTTGCCTCCGTAACTAGAAGACCTAGGAGTCAACGCAACAAGCTTGAAGGGAACACTCCGAGAATCTAGTAAACCGCTGGGGCTCTCCCAGTATCCATAAAACAGATCCTCGAGTGCTACTCATATCCCTCAAGACACACTAAAAAGACCAGGATGTCGTAAATAACACAACAATAACTAGTCGAGGAACGGCCCGAAGAAAACTAGTTCATCACACCTACGAATGCTGCTAGAGCATTGGTGAGTCCAGTGACACACCCAAAACACACAAAGTCCGTAGCACGCACAAGGCAGTCTTCGGAATGTCATCACTCCAGACCCGCAACAATGATGACCTGATCCCTAACGAACTTAGATAAGGTCTCGCACTCTGGTGCTGATCGAAGAATTCGTCAGTGCGAGGTACAGGGTACTTATCCGCACCGTAAGCCGACTCAAGTGACGATCCATCAAAACACAACCTCAATCTGTCGTTTTCCTCCTGGACGAACAGAAATAGGAGCTTCCTAAATGCGAAACACTCAGACGCATAACTCCCTCAACAACCACTCTGCAGCAGATCCTTCGCTCCTTAAGCTTCGCCGGCTTATCTCGGAACGACGTCGGAAAAATTCTCGCACGAAAGAAAACCGGTCCAACAAACCAACTGTGGCTACAGCATCACGAAAAACGCCAAGAATCCACGACATCTCCTCAGAGCCGACTAGCGAACAAGGCTGAATTCAAGCTGTAAGAGGTGGCACCACTATCCATCTGCACAACAAGATCTGACTTGCCCGGGAAAACAAAACCTAACTGTTTCCTCACGGTAGCCCACAACGCCTAACACGTAGCTAACCAGTCCGTGCCCAGGAGATCGCCAAATCCAACATCTCTAGGAGGATCAAAATAGCAGATAAATCTCTATCTCCTATCCGATCGGCACAAGACCGAAGTACGTGTTGCACAACAAAAGGATTGCTGACAGAAGTTAACTCAACAAACGGCTAATCTACCCAGCACGACTCTCGTTCTAAACTCGGCACGAAGTGTGTAAACATACGAGTGCAACAAAAGGACATACTAAAAGAGTACCTGAAACCACAGCATTGGACGCCCGCGCGTCCCGATGAGTCGAAGCGAAAACTTGTGCCTGTCCTTCATCTGCGACTGATTGAACTCCTCCTCTACTAGCCTGACCCCTCTATGCAAAGCCTCCGCGTCCACGACGTCTCAGAATACGTCCCTGACGTGGTGTGAAGGAACACTGCCTGATGAGGTGTTGAAGGCTTCCGCATCGTAAACACCTATGCGCTGAATGCTGTCCTGCCTGGGGATGGAAGCCAAACGACTGTCCTCGTCCTAAGCCTCTGCTCTGGGCTGATACACCAGTAGGATTCCACAACTGTTCCGGAATTCTCACGGTCTCTGGAAGACGTGTCTCGTAAACTGGGGCTGTCTCCACCGGTGCTATGTAGGGGACGGAATACTGCATGATGATCGCAAGGAACAACTGGGTAACAGGGGTGACAACCACCTGTCGCTGCGCTCGAACGACCTCTACCAATGAGCTCATCATCTGGCGCAAGCTCTGCATCTCTGCCACTAGTCTAGCGATCTGACCCGTCGTAGGAGAAACAATCTGTCCTGGTACAACATGGGCACTACTCGGATCGGTCCTCGTCTCAGATAAATCAACTCGAACCTCGGCTCTCCCGGCCTCTCTCTGCACCCTCGTAGTCCTTGGCGGCATAATGGCTGAAAAGAAGGTAGGATTTGATGAGGATACGAAAATCGAATCACAAGGGTATATACGATCATGAAGGAAATTCGATCAATAAGTCCTAAGGTCGCTTAGGCGGAGTACCGTGTCGTGAGTATGCCGCAGAACATACGCACGCTACGCCACTCTGCTGCAGCTACCTACTCCATCATACCAGGATCATTCTACACTCCGAAGGTAAAACCTACGCTCTGATACCAACTTTGTCACGACCCAAAGTTTGGCCCGCGACCGGCACTTAACCACGTAACGTCTACAGGCGTAACGCTACTAAGTAAGCCGAAAACCCAGAAATCAAACCAGTAAAAGTATAGAGTGATTTAAGCATTTAATAGAACAAATTACTAAGATAACAATATACGACGCCGTAGCGAAGAAAATGAGCAACAGGTGGGAAACATCACAGATAGAATAAACTGCATAAGTAGAGTCGGCTCACAACGAGCTCGACACCAGAATACAAAATAATATACATCGTCCTCACAACTGGTCTCTAAGTCAATACATAAGTGGTAGATGGAGAGTACTAGATACAACAATGTACATAACTGAAAGATAACCAGATACCGCACAAAACCCACCTATCAGCAAAAGAGCTAGCACACCAACTGTAGGGGTATCTGTGTCAAAAGATGCAAGAATGCAGCCTGCCGCGACTACTCCGAAGGGCAACCCGCAAACACTGTGGCACAACGGGGGTGAGTTACCAACTCGTGAATAGAAGATAACATATAAAGGTAATCGCGAGTATGCACGTGCTACGATACTCTAACCTATATCAACAGATAACATCTATATGATGAACTGGATGCTCAAATATGCAACAAGTGCGGTCTAATAACATCTCCATGTGATGAGCAAGAAATGTGATGATCAGGTATAACAATGCCATCTAACAACCCTATATAGAATGAACAGGGTATGCAATGATCAGGTACAGCAATGCAATCTAACAACCCTATATAGAATGAACAGCTATATAGAATGAACAGAGTATGCAATGATCATGTCTAGCAATGAAATCTAACAACCCTATATAGAATGAACAGGGTATGCAATGATCATGTATAGCCATGAAATCTAACAACCGTATATAGAATGAACAGGGTATGCAATGATCATGTATAGCCATGAAATCTAACAACCCTATATAGAATGAACAGGGTATGCAGTGATCAGGTATAGCAATGTGTACTATATCAGGTACAATAGGTACAGGATGAGATATCAATTACTACATACTGAGCATGGGAAATATAACATCTACACGGAATGTCATCGTGGAAAGTATAATCGGTACCCATCAATGTACCCAAAACCCAATACTACTCAGATGTCGTCATCCTCCTCGGTCCTCCAATCCTGTAAATCTCATATCACCGTGAGTGCCCAACATCGGCACCCAAAATATCAAGAAATACTCGTGCCAAGCATCGACACGCAAATCCTCCTGTATAGAGCATCCGTCAGTCCGGATCAGCCCACGGGCTCTGTCTGCGGTATCGGCCCTCGGCCCCGGCAGTACGAGTCGTCCCGTATCCATCCATAGACTCTGGTCGGTATCCTCCGGATAACCGCCAGGTCCAACAACCAATCACCGGTAGGTAGTAGTCCCTCTGCCAGGCTCACCGTCTACTACACAGCGAAACCGTTCTCGCCCCGGGGTACCATACCGGGTCCACCATGTACCCGTAATCGGCCTCATCTAACTCCTCGATTCGGGTTCACATATATCACTCTAGTACCGAGAAAACACATGGTGGACGCACCGAAATATCATATCAAGGGAAACCGGGTTTTTAAATAATTAACTATTCTCTTTGAAATATCCACGGTTCCCCAAATCCAGAATTAACATGGAAACAACATATCTCAATGCGTAATCTAAGCAAGTATGAAGATATCAATATATGTGTGCACTGGTATGAATATACAGTGTGCATGTGCGCAGGTATGAAGATATCAATATATGTATGCACTGGTATGAATATACAGTGTGCATGTGCGCAGGTATGAAGATATCAATATATGTATGTACTGGTATGAATATACAATGTGCATGTGCGCAGGTATGAAGATATCAATATATGTATGCACTGGTATGAATATACAGTGTGCATGTGCGCAAGTATGAAGATATCAATATATATGTGCACTGGTATGAATATACAGTGTGCATGTGCGCAGGTATGAAGATATCAATATATGTGTATGTAGTACCAGTAGGGGTATGTGATGCATATGTGCCCAAATATGGATATAACATATGCTGTTATGCGGCGAATCATGACAACATCAATAAGGTAGAATCGGTATGATGTATAATTTATAGCAATCCTATAATGTGAGTGTCATGGCAATCACTAACGGTGTGAGTGTAGCATATAAATCGTGCTCGTGCAACTTGAACCGTTAGCGACAGTGCAGTGTTCTATGCTATCATTTCTATATGCAACAATAATGTATGCTACTACAGTCCATATGAACATCTACAATCTAATATCCTAACTCGCCCTGACGCTTAACGCCATACGGGCGATTTCCCCGTAGATGTTAAATCTACTCACCTGGTCGTGCGCTACTCGTAGCCGACCACCTGCTTCCCTTTCTTAGCTTCGTCCGACGTACCAGCCTGCGAACCTGGAATTACACAAGAATCCATATATAAGCAACTATCTCGCAAAACGCGATATCGAAGTCAAACGATACGCTCGCGTCGCGAACTAAACGCGCATGTGTACGATACGCTAAACGTGTGCACGCGTCTAAACTAACCCCGACACGCCGCGATACGCTGAATCATGGAACCCTCTCGCATATCGCGCGAACCAAACGTACTAGAAATACGATATAACGTCCCAGATTCTACCCAGGCTAACAACTTACAAAACTATACATACCACTGGCCTAGAAATAACAACAGACTCCTACCCATCCAAACATCACCCAAAAATTCCCCTATCTGGCCGCAAATTGCGGCTAGAAAGATTAAATTGGCGGCCTCGCTATGGGGTGGGGGTCTCGGGCTCTGGTGGTGTGGTCAGGGTATATCTAGTGTGCTCCAGTTTCCTCAATTTCAACCTGAACTACTCTGGCCTATAGCAGATCACAGAAATCCAAAAGTTCACTTAAAAACACTAAATTTGCACAATTAGAAACCCTATGGTATTTTGGTGTAATCTGGGGTCTAACTAGGTTTAC